>AWOL01S0055541.1:6652-62879 GCA_000715115.1 Nicotiana otophora | reverse complement strand
TCCCTGGCTATACCTCAACCATAATACATAAAGATCAAAAGATACATGACCCCGGGATGAAGTGGGGCTCACCAAGTCAGCTGGGAACAAGGTGTACCGCTATCACCGATCAATGTCTCCTGCTGTGGAACCACATGCATCCATTGAAGATGCAGCGCCCCCGACAAAAGGGACATTAGTACATATGGAATAGTACTAGTATGAATGACAAAACACCCTCTCAATAGAATGATAAATAATACAAGGAATAACAATCATAATATCACTGGAAGCCACAAACAACATCAAACCTCAAATAAGGATCAAGACAGTGTTCAAATTAATTTCCATATTTTAGTTTAGGAGATCGTTAATACCAATATGCTACCGTTCACGATACCAATATTCATAATACCAATACGACCATACTTTTAGCATGGAGTCCGATTACGACCCGATCGTCTAGGCCGTCTCATTCGAGACATCAACCACAATCACAATTTCAATTTATAATTTCTAACACAATCACCACCATATGTGCGACATGGCGTCCGATCACGACCTGATCGGCTAGGCCGTCTCATTCGAGACATCATCCTTTTTATACCAATCATCTCATTTCATACTTCTTTCAGATCTTTCTATTTCATTGGCACTAGTGGCCACAATTATAAAATTATTCTTGGTACGTCGACCGTATTTAGTATTTCATGCTCACCTTTTTCACTTTCAAACATCATCATCATCATCCCCAACAAGGCATTTCAAATCAACGTTTTTAGTACACATGTGAACACTTAAGAGTCTTAGGCACATAGAGATTTTTCACAAGATTTGGCATAATAGCCTTCGTTTGGACTTGGCTTGAAGTCAAAACATTTTTAATGAACAACTCATACTTTGAACACATTCTCAAATGATAACACAACATAATAAAAGCATTTGGTATACATATTAGACATATATCTTTCAAAACAACTCATTCGGAATAGCCAATTAATCTATACTGAACCACTTAGGATTACATAAATTATATGGATGTCATGGAATTCAATTCCAAGAGCGGAGTTTAGCCAGCATACCTCGATTTGAGTTTTTCTTAAATTACTACAATGTTTCGAAAATCATAGAAATCCCAATCTCAACCTTCAAGCTCCGAAAATACTACAATGCTCCAATTTATTAAAATGTCCAAATATCACCCACAATTCAATACCTCTTGGTGAAAGAATCTCACTTTTCCACTTTTTGGTGTTCTTGAAGATTCAACCATTTCCTTGAAGTGTATCCATGGTGGAAGATCTCATCCTTCTCTCTAGAAATCCATTCCAAGATGAAGAACTAACACATTCTCTCTCTAAACCCACATTTTCAACTCCTTAAAACGACCCTTGAAGCTGCATAGCCTCCTGCGTAGGCTACGCACAAAGGCTACGCAGGGTAGACTTCCATTCCCCTTCAATTGGAAGTTGATGTATTTACCTACGCAATGGTGCGTAGGCTACACAAGACTCGCGTAGCTGTTTTGACACCCTTTAGTAAAGAGGTCATAACGTCTTGTAGGAATCTCCAAATGATGAAAAGTTTGAAACATTAAAAACTAAACAAATAGCCCTTTCGTTTGATAGGTCATAACCATATTAAACTCCATATATTGAGAGATATGCTCGTTTGAAGTTAGATGTTGTGCGAACTCATTTAAAACTTTGGCCGATCATATAATTTCCAACTTGACTTAGCCTTGGGGCTCTTCTTAGACCATAACCATTCTTAAGTCACCTCATACATATATTACCATGATCAATTGATATCATTCATATTATTAGTCTTGTTCATACTTGAATTAATATAATTAGTACCTGCCAATCTTCTTAATGGTCTTAAAACACTTTGAAATTTTTCGAGGTGTTACATTCTCCCCCACTTAAGAACATTCGTCCTCGAATGTTTTACAAGTCATTATTAGGTATAGTATTATCCTCCTTTCACCTTAACTATCATGTTTAATCATTCTTGACTTAATGTAGATCTTAGATATTCTTCCAACATTTTAACTTCCTTAAGGCCCCAAAATTTGGTTAACTCCAAAATGTTTCAGAAATTTCGGTAGAGTTTGCTCTGCAATTGGGCCTAACCACCTGCTAGAGAATTACCAAAACCAATCCTAACAACATATACATGAACCAACGACGCAACATAACATTAAAACAATGCCAATCGTGGCCTCACAGGCAGTATACTACCAAAAAGGAACACCTTTAACATCAACTATACAATCGATACATAATTCATAGAAGGTAACTCTTAGCATTTTCATAGAACACAAATTTATAAATACATGACTATTCAAACAAATAAGTGTACTTCTTCTTCATTTCTTCCTCGGCCTCCCAAGTGGCCTCTTCAACCTGCTCATTTTGCCATAACACTTCACGGAGGCAATTTCTTTATTTCTCAACTTTCGAATTTGCCGATCAATAATAGAAACTAGAATCTCTTCATAAGTCAATTCCCCATTAACCTCAATAGTCTCAACCGGAACAATGAGTGTCGGGTCTCCAACTAATTTCTTCAACATAGACACATGAAATACCGGTGCACTAATGATATCTCAGGTAGCAGCTCAAGCTTGTATGCCACCTCACCAATCCTTTGAATGATTCTGTATGGTCCGACATACCTCAGACTAAATTTCCCTTTCTTACCAAATCTCATTACACCCTTCATGGGGGAAACCTTCAAGAATACCCAATGATTTTATTTTTTTCCATAGCCCGATACACGAGGTCTGGCCCTATCAACTTTGTTTCCCCAATTTTGAACCCCCAAATGGGAGATCTACATCTCCTGCCATATAAAGCCTCAAACGGTTCCATCTGAATGATAGCATGATAACTATTTTTGTAGGTAAATTCTATGAGTGGAAAATGATCATCCGATCTACCTTTGAAGTCTAGAACACAAGCGCTCAACATACCCAAGAGTCTGAATAGTCCGTTCTGCCTGTCCGTCGGTATGTGGGTGAAAGGTTGTACTAAGATTCACCTAGTACCCAAACCTTGCTGAAATGTCTTCCAAACATTGGTGCTGAACTGTGCCCCTCGATCTGAGATAATAGAAACTGTAGTGCCATGCAACCTGACTATTTCCTTGATGTATAACTATGCATACTATTTCACTATATCGGTATCCTTAACTGACAAGAAGTGTGCTGATTTCGTGAGTTGGTCCACAATCACCCAAATCGAGTCAAATTTGCAAGGGATGCGAGGTAGTCCTACCACAAAGTCCATATTAATCATTTCCCACTTCCATATTGGAATCTCTATGTTCTGTGTCAACCCACCGGGCCTTTGGTGTTCAGCCTTCTCTTGCTGACAATTTGGACATCTCACCACAAAGTCTGCTACATTCCTCTTCATATCATTCCACCAATAGACTTCCTTAAGATCATGATACATTTTTGTAGAGCCCGGGTGCACAGAATACCTAGAGGTATGAGCCTCGGTCATGATTCTCTCCCGGAGACCATCTACATTTGGAACACATAGACGCCCTAGGTACCTTAGTGTACCATCACCCATGCCAAGATAAAAGGCCATGGTCTTATGTTTATGAATCCCTTCTTTCAATTGTGCCAACAATGGGTCATTGTATTGCTTCTCCTTAACTTCCACAACAAGTGATAATTGAGCCCTATTTTGCATAATCACCCCTCTTTCACTAGAGTCTGCAAGACGATCTCCCAAACTAGACAATCAGTGAACTTCCTTGGCCAATGGCCTTTGATATGCCTCCAAGTGTGCTACACTACCCATAGATTTCCGGCTAAGAGCATCTGCAACAACATTAGCCTTCCCTGGATGATATAGAATATTAATGCCATAGTCATTGAGTAACTCAAGCCATTTTCTCTGCCTCATATTCAATTCCTTCTTCTTGAAAATATATTGAAGGCTCTTATGGTCCGTGAATATATCCACATTGATCCCATATAAATAATGATGCCAAATTTTAATAATGATGCAAATTTTGAATGCAAATATCACCGCCGCAAGTTTTAAATCATGTGTTGGATAGTTCTTTTCATGATTGTTGAGTTGCCTAGAAGCATAAGCTGTCACATTGCCATGTTGCATTAATATACTCCCAAGTCCGATTCTCGAAGCATCACAATATACTACAAACCCAATTGTACCCTCTGGTAGGGTCAACACTAGTGCAATAGTCAATCTCAATTTTAACTCCTGAAAGCTCCTTTCACAAGCACCTCACCATTGGAACTTAACCGCCTTTTGCGTCAATTTAGTCAACTGAGAGGCAAGAGTAGAGATCCCCTCCATAAACTTTCTGTAATACCCAACTAAGCCTAAGAAACTGTGAATCTCTGTTGGAGTTGTAGGCCTCGGCCAATTCTTCACATCTGCTATTTTTTGAAGATCAACCTTAGTTGCTTCACTAGAGACGACATGACCCAAGAATGTGATAGATTCAAGCCAAAATTCACATTTTGAAAACTTTGCATATAACTTATGCTGATATATGGTTTACAGAACTACCTTAGATGATCGGCATGGTCCTCTCATTTGTGTGAATATATAAGAATATCGTCAATAAACACTATCAAAAACGAGTCGAGGAAATACTTGAAAACACGGTTCATAAGATCCATGAATGCCGCCGGGGCATTCATTATCCCAAACGACATCACCAAAAATTCAAAGTTCTCATATCGGGTTCTAAAAGCTGTTTTCGAAACATCCTGCTCCCTGATCTTCAATTGGTGATACTCGGATCGTACATCAATTTTGGAGAAGTACTTAGCACCCTGCAACTAGTCAAATAAATCATCTATCCTTGACAGTGGGTACCTATTCTTGATTGTGACCTTGTTGAGCTGCGGATAGTCGATACACTTCGTAGTGACCCATCCTTCTTCCTTACAAAGAGAACCGGTGTGCTCCAAGGCAACACACTCGACCGGATGAAACCCTTTTCTAACAAATCTCTCAATTGTTCCTCTAGTTCCTTCAATTATGTCGGTTCCATTATGTAGGGCGGTATAGATATAGGATGCATGTTTGGCATCACATAAATACCAAAATCAATCTCCTTGTCTTGTGGTATACCAGGGAGCTCATTTATAAAGACTACCGAAAATACATTCATAACAGGCACGGACTCAACTGTAGGCGCCTCAACATCGATGTCCGTAACACGGACCAAATGGTAAATACACCCTTTCTTGATCATCTTCGTGGCCTTAAGGTAAGAAATACACCTACCCGTGGATACCACATCATCCCCCTTCCACTCAATAACTGGCTCATTTTGAAATTCGAACCTAACGGTCCAAGTTCGGCAATCAAGCTTGGCAAAACATGAATAAAACCAATCTATCCCCATTATTACATCAAAATCGACCATCCTCAATTCAATGATATCTTCCATGGTGTCCGGACCATGCAACGTGACAACACAATCCCTATAAATACGTGCGGCCAAAATAGACTCACCAACTGGAGTAGATACAGAGAATGGCTCATGAAGTTTTTCTGGTTCTATCCCAAATTCCATAGCAACATATGGAGTGACATATGACAAAGTGGAACCGGGATCAATAGGAGCATACACATCATGAGATTGGACAGTTAATATACCTGTGACAATATCTGGAGACGCTTCTGAATTATGGTGACCCCTCATAGCATAGAAATGGCCGGATCCTCCCGAACTCTGTGCTCCACCCCTAGCTTTACCACGCCTTACGGGTTTTAGAGTGCCTCGAGCTGGAGGAGGTGATGCGGTTGTAGTAGTTGTAGAACTGGCTGGATGTGCTGGGCCCCTGCCTGCACCATGGCGGGACGAATAACAATCCCTATGAATGTGGCTTCTCAATCCGCATCTGTAGCATATGGGTAAGTCCATATAACATATTCCTACGTGCATCTTTCAACACCTAGGGCATGGGGGCTTCCGTTGCTGGTGGAATCTACCACCATGTCGACCCTGTTGGTAGGAATCTCTGTTGCCCTGATTGGGCCTGAAATGGCTCCACTGCTGCTGACTGTGCCCTAATGATGGTGCAGTAGCCGAAGGCTGAGCAAAGGACTAAGATGGCCTTGATGACCCTCCCCTGAACGTTGACCTGCCGCCACCAAAAGAACCACCAATGTTGCCCATAGAGCAGGCCTTATTGCTACCCTCTTACTCCATCTTGTTCTTCCATTTGCGGGTCTTTGTTGCTTGAGCAAATGCCACCATCTTCCCATAGTTCATATCAGAATTCAAGGCAGTTGTAGCAGCCTCATTAATCACCAAGGGATTTAGGCCCTGCACAAACCGGCGCACTCTAGCCTCCATAGTGGGCAACATGTAAATAATATACTTGGACAGGTGCGCAAATCTCATATGGTATTCCCACACATTCAGGCTACCTTGCCTCAGGTTCTCAAACTCAGTGGCACGGGCTGCTTAGTCTCGGCAGGCAAGAAATGATTAATAAAGGCATCGGCAAACTCACCCCACCTTGCCGGAGGGCTCCTTTCTTCACGGGACTCCTCCCATAGCTCAAACCAAGAATATGCCACCTCTTTTAGGCGGTAGAAGGCAAACTCCACTGCCTCTATCTCAGTAGCACGCATAACTCGGAGAGTTTTGTGTATCTCATCAATGATGTCCTAGGGGTCCTCCTCTGGGTTAGTACCCGTGAACACTAGATGATCTAACTCAAGAATCCTGTTCACCCTGGAACTAGAAGAATCCCTTGGCTGACTGGAAGGAGTGGGTGTAACATTTTATCTCTGGGCTTGGGAAGCCACTAACTGAGCCAACATCTATGTGGCTCCCCTAAAATAAATATCAGAAACACCAGTATCGGAAGCTGGAGCTGGAGGTGGAAGGGGAATATCAGTTGGAGGGACTATTGCACCCTCAATAGGTGTAGGGACATGTGCAGTCTGATCAGTTGTAGTAGAATCAAGCAGTGTAGTAACTGGAGGGATATCCTCACCCCTTGGGTGTTCACCCGCATCATCAAATATAGAATTCACTGCCACTCCTGGGGTGACATTGGCGCTTTGGCCAGTTCTTGCCTTCTTCTTAGGCGCCATGTACTGAAAATTAGAGCAACACACAAGTTAAAGGATAAAAAATTTTACAACCAGCATTATCACACGATCGAGAACATAAAAGAAGGGTATTATTCCTAAATTCCCAAGTAGCATCCTAATTATAGCTATGGTCGACAACATACCGTTAAGAAGGACTCTACTAGATACGGCTCCAAGACATCCTAGGACACTTTAAAACTTTAGGCTCAAATACCAAGTTTGTCATGCCCCGAACTCGGGGAGTGCGACCGACGCTCAACCGAGTGAACCCGGTCAAGTAAGAATGTTAGATACCTTCTACCCATACTCAGTTATGAATACAAAACAAATGCATATTTTCGCTAATTATACAATAAGGAGACTATGTATACAATATCGATTTATGACCATAAGTTAATTAATTTTAAAGTCTCCAATTACACACAGTTTCATGGTCTAAAGTGGAACAAGTAATTTCAACACAACATAACATGGTTTGAATTTCCCAGCACCAATATACGACCAACACTTTGTCTACGGAGCCTCTAATAGATACAAAAGAGTACTATGATAATGCCGGCAATAAAGCCCCAGCTATACCTCAGACACAATACACAAGGAACAAAAGATACATGACCCCGAAATGAAGTGGGGCTCACCAAGTTAGCTGGGAAGAGGGTGTACCGCTATCACTGATCAATGTATCCTGCTGTACAACCATCTACATCCATTGAAGATGCAGCGCCCTTGGCAAAAGGGACATTAGTACATATGGAATAATACTAGTATGAATGACAACACACCCTCTCAATAGAATGATAAATAATACAAGGAATAACAATCATAATATCACTGGAAGCCACAAACAACATCAAACCTCAAATTAGGATCAAGACAATGTTCAAATTAATTTCCATATCTTAGTTTGGGAGATCTTTAATAACAATATGCCACCGTTCCCGATACCAATATTCACAATACCAATACTACCGTACTTTTAACATGAAGTCCGATCACGACCCAATCGGCTAGGCCGTCTCATTTGAGTCATCATCCTTTTTATAGCAATCATCTCATTTCATACTTCTTTCACATCTTTTCATTTTATTAGTACTAGTGGCCACAATTATAAAATCATTCATTCCACGTTGGCCGTATTTAGTATTTCATGTTCACCTTTTTCACTTTCAAACATCATAATCATCATCCACAACAAGGCATTTCAAACCAACGTTCTTAGTACACATGTGAGCACTTAAACGTCTTAGGCAATAGAGATGTTTCACAAGATTTGGCATAATAGCCTTCGTTTGGACTTGGCCCGAAGTCGAAACATTTTTAATGCATAACTCATACTTTGAACACATTCTCAAATAGTGAACCGCTTGGGACTTACATAAATTACATGAATACCGCGAGATTCAATTCTAAGAAAGGAGTTTAGCCAACATACCTCGATTTAAGCTTTTCTTCAATTACTACAATGTTCCAAAAATACTAGCAATCCCAATCTCAACCTTCAAGCTCCGAAAATACTACAATGCTCCAATTGATTAAAATGTCCAAATATCACCCACAATTCAATACCTCTTGGTGGAAGAATCTTACTTTTCCTCTTTTTGGTATTCTTGAAGATTCAACCCATTTTATTGAAGTGTATCCATGGTGGAAGAGCTTCTTCTTCTCTGTAGAAATCCATTCCAAGACGAAGAACTAACACATTCTCTCTCTAGCCTATGTACATAGGATACGGAGGGTGGATTTCCATTCCCCTTCAATTGGAAGTTGCTGGATTTGCCTTCGCAATGGTCTGTTGGCTATGCAAGACTCGCGTAGTTGTTCTAACATCCTTTAGTAAAAAGGTCATAACTTCTTGTAGGAAACTCCAAATGATGAACCGTTTGAAGCATTATAAACTAGACACATAGAACTTTCATTTCATGGTCATAAACCATATAAAACTTTATATCTTGAGAGTTATGATTGTTTGAAGTTAGTCCTTGTGGGAACTCACTTGAAACTTTACCCCATCGTATAATTTCCAACTTGACTTAGCCTTGGGGATCTTCTTAGACCATAAACCATTCTTGATGCACCCCATACATATATTATCTTGATCAATTAATATCATTCATATTATTAGACTTGTTCATACCCAAATTAATATAATTAATGGTCTTAAAACACTTCGAAAGTTTCCTGGGTGTTACAGCGATCGTGGTTGAACCTTTGCGATCGCAGAGAAGAACATTAGGCACGAGCAAACAATATTCCAAAATAGGAGAAAATGGCCCATAGCCCATTCGGAACACACCCAAGGCACCGGGACCCCGTCGAAACATACCAACAAGTTCCATAACATAATGCAGACCTGCTCGAGGCCTCAAACCACATCAAACAACATCAAACCTATGTATTGCACCTCGAATCGTACTTAAGGAGCTTATGAACTGTCAACTTCTACAACTCCCGCCGAAACATATCAAACCTGCCCGGAATGATGTCAAATTTTTCATGCAAGTTCCAAATGCTGCAACGGAGCTATACCAACTCCCGGAGTCAATATCCAAACCCGATATCAATAAAGTCAACTCCCAATCAAACCTCTCAACCTTCTAAACCTTGAACTTTCTAATTTTAGCCAAATTGCATCAGTTTAACCTACGGACCTCCAAATCCAAATCCGGACATATGCCTAAGTCCAAAATTACCATATGAAGCTATTGAAATCATCAAAACTCCATTCCGGAGTAGTCTTCATAAAAGTCAATCCCCGGTCAACTCTTTTCACTTAAGCTTCTAAAGAAAGAATCCTTCTTCCAAATCATCCAAAATACAAACTCGACCACACATGTACGTCATAATATATAATACGAAGATGATCAAGACCATAAACCACCAAATGGGATGTTAATTCTGAAAAAGACCGGTCGGGTCGTTATAAGTAAGTGAGAGATATGAATGACTACAGTACCATCAGCACATCCACACTTAAGAGTCATCCTGCCCAAGTAACAAGACCTAAAAATGATTTTTAACATGCATGAGGAGGCTCGCGTATCATAAGAATAAAAGGTATAGATATATGTTTATGACTAACACCAAATCAAGTATACCAACTACTCAGGAATAGTCCATCAAGCCCAAGTAAGGTGTCATAAACTAAAACATGATCTCTAGCAGGTGTAATCATGCTCATGTTGTTATAAAATCTAATTTAAAGCAAAATTCAAGAAGAATATTCAATTTAACAAAGAGTAGAGTACCATAAAATCTACACTGAGTGTTAATAACCACGACACACTCATATATCTTTGTCACCTCGTATATGCGTACTCCCACATGTAGAAAACAATATCATTTATTAGGAAAACTTTCTCAAACCAAATCTAGGAATTACACTTACCTCATCCGGGATAATCCAAGGCTCCAAAATCTTTCTTCCTTTAGAAATTACCTTCAACCAGCTAAACTTTCGACCTCGTTGGTGAAACCCTAACATCAAACCTCTTAAAATAAGATCAAAAAGTTGGAAAAAAAATAAAAAACACAAAACTCGGCCTTAAATAGATCACAAAAGTATTTGTAAAAAAGTGACCAGGGCCGCATATTAGCTTCGCGGGCCGCATATCTAACGCAAACCAGAACTTTTAAAATATCCGCACTAACCCTCTTCTATTATAATGGACATATTTCCATGTACAAAATTCAAAATGACAAATGGTTTGAACCACCATAAACTAGACTCAAAAGGATACAATTGCATCGAAACCTAATCCCAAAATTCATTATAAATTGGGAGAATGGTCTTTTGAAGTCAGGTCATCTATATAAAAGCATAGTTTCAGCAATTTAATTCTTCTAGAACTTGATCTAAATGAATTGAAACTCACCCAAGCCCCACGAGTCTCCATCCAATAATTCCTACAAGTCCAATAACCACAAACCTAGTGTAATCCCATAAGTGACGTCTGAGAGGTTATGTAACTACCCGACCGGTTGTTTTGAGTATTAGCATTTGGTTTAGCTATTTTGGAGTCTTGAGTAGCTTTTTATGATGCATTATGACCTGTTCATATCGCCAGTTTTTGTTTTTAGGAGTTTCAGAATTTGTTTGGAAGAATAAATTTCATGTTTCAAGCTATAAGTTGGTGACCATGTTTGACTTTTTAATATTTGACCTCGATTCCGAGTTTTGATAGTTCTGTTAGGTCCAGATGGTCATTTTGGACCTGGGCGTATTCCCGGATTTGCATTTGGATATTTTTAGAAGGTTTCAGCACTAATTGGCGAAAGTTGAAAATTTGAAAGTTTGGAATGTTCACAAGTTTGATCGAGAGTTGACTTTGATGATATTGGATTCAGATTGTAGTTTCAGGATTTGGAATAGCTTGGTATGTCATTTGGAACTTGTATGCAAAATTTGAGTTCATTCCGAGTTTATTTGATAAAGTTCGGCACGAGTTTGGGAAGTTCAAAGTTTATTAAGTTTGATTTGAGGTGAGATTCTTCGTTTTGATGTTGTTATGCATGAATTGAGACCACTATTAGGTCCGTGTTAGGTTATGGGATTTGTTGGTATATTCGGACGGTAACCCGAGGGGCTCGGGCGAGTTTCCGATTGATTTCAGACCATATTTCTTCATGTTTTCACTGGTGGTAGCTACTGGTTTCTGATGCCTCGATCGTCCTTCACATTCGTGAAGATCGGTACGCGATCGTGTCGAGTAAATCTAGAGCTGGGCACTTTCTTCATCGCACTTACGATTGGATGGCTATGTTTGCATAGGGTTATATTGGTTACTGTTCGTGTTCGCATAATAAGCACTGCGATCGCGTAGAGCAGAGACGGAGAGCTGGGAGTTGGTGAGTTCTCCTCTGCGTTCGCGTAGGTCAGTCCGCGTTCGCGGAGTGTTGGAATTTGTTGTCACCATGTTCGCATGAGTAGGCTCGCGAATGCGTAGTGCATTGTTACTGGGAAGGGCATTTGCTTCTTCGCAATCGCGATGGTATTCGCGCGATCGCGGTTCATTGATTCGTCCAATGAATATAAAGTACTCTATTTTGGAGGTTTCATCTATTTGTTGCATATTTTGAGCTATCCAGCTCGGATTGAGATAAATATTGAAGCGATTTGCACCATATGGATTAGGGTAAGCATTCTCTATTCAGTTTTGATTATATTTCATGAATCTATCCTCATTTTTGGAATTTGGTTGATGATTTCAAAAGAGAAATTGGGGGTTTTTGTCTAAAATTGTAGAAAGTGCATTTTCGAGTTTTGAGCATCGATTTGGGGTCGGATTTGAGTGAAACTAGTATGGTTGAACTAGAAATTGAATGGGTTGTCAGATTTTCTGAGTTTTGTCAGGTTTCGAGGTCCGGCCCATATTTGACTTTTTGGTTGACTTTGGGGCTTTTGATTAAAGATTCTACCTTTATCTATTGGGTTTGTTTCCTTTGGAATTATTTGATGTTATTGACATTCTTTTGGATAGTTTTGAGTCGTTCAGAGGTCGGTACGTGTGGGATGGCATTTCTAGAGTATTGTTCTACTTGCTCTTAGATTTGGGTCGTTCGAGTTAAATAACACTTCTAAACTGGGTAATGAGGGTATGAATCCCTGAATATACATGTTATGTGTTTGGTATTGAGGTGATGCACATGCTAGGTGACGGTGTGTGGGCGTGCACCATGTGAATTGTGACTCGGTTAATTATGTGGTAATGTGTAGTTATATAATCTTATATTTATCCATGAAATTTCTGCGTGACGGAGTAGTTGAGCTGTGATCCATGTTAGGAACCATGTTTAGGATATATGCTTATTATGTTGAGACCCGTTGAGGTCATTTCTGTTGTTGAATTATTTTCTTAAAATTTACAGTTACATACTCAGTTATAATCATTCATTTGCATATCATATCTCAGTCTTTGTTATCATTTGTTGTCACAACATGTTATCATTATTTGGGCTGATTGACATGGGATTTGTGAGCCCGAGAGACTGGAGAGTTTGATATTCATGACTTTACATGCACATTGACATGTAGGCATATCGATATACTTTCCTCATGCTATCTGATTTTTGAATATTTTATCTGTTGTTGAACGTTTTTGGGAAAAATCATAGTTTTCTAATATACTCACATTTTGGTGATTTTGGTGAAAGATTTGGATTTTACTATTATACTTGAAAAGCATGCCTATTTTTCTATAACTGCGAACATGTTGAGCATTATATTTTGATTCGTTTCTTGTACTACTTCAATTACATTGTTATGAGTTGTTGTTGGCTATTGGTATTGGACACTGACCGTTGTCCAAGCTCGTCATAGCTTTCAACCTAAGGTTAGATTTGTTACTAATTGAGTACATGTAGTCGGTTGTACTCATACTACACTTCTGCACCTTGCGTGCAGATTTTGGATGCTGATGTTGCTGTGTATGGCGGGAGCTGGCACTGAAGACGTACCTGCATTCCGGTCATAGCTGACTCTTGTTCTTGGTAGCTTTAAAATTATTAAGTCGTTCATGTATATTTCAAACAGATGATGTAATTATTTCATACTAGCTTTGTAAACTCTAAATCTTAGAAGCTCGTGATTCGTACTACCAGTCCTTGGGATTTTGTATATAAGCTCATTTATTTTCTCATTTAAATCTCATTTGAATAGTATTGTTGCTATTTGGCTTAACTAGCGGGTTGGGTTAGGTGCCATCACGACTAGTTAGATTTTGGGTCCTGATAAGTTTGTATTGGAGCTCTAGGTTAATAGGTTCTATGAGTCATGAGCAGATATCTAGTAGAGTCTTACGGATCGGTACGATGACATCCATACCTATCTTCGAGAGGCTATAGGGAATTTAGGATAAACTTCACATTCCTTTCCTTATCGTGCGACATTGATTCAACTTGCAGCTTATTTCTTTGAATTTCTTCCACTCACTCATATGTGCATGTGAGTGCTCGATATCAGTTATGCATCGAGATGTGTTTTTTGTGTATTGGTGATGGGCTAGTCTAGAGGACTTGAGGCCAGGTTTAGACCGCAACTTAGGCTCAATAGTTTCAGTTATGTGAGTATATGCTTTTGTACTTCTATGTCCGGTGGTGTTCATATAAGTAGGATTGGTTGCTCGGTTAGTGTTTGGATGGCTATATGATGAGTGGGAAGTGACTGCGAATAGTTTTCAGATGGTTTGAATATGTTGAGAAGAGTTTGCTTGAGATGTGAAAAGGACTATTGGATGCTCAATTTTTATGGATGTGTCATGCAGTCTTGAGTTATGAAGGTTTTTGAGAGATTCTTTTATGTTATTTCATTTGTCGAACGAAGTAGATTCTCATGTCTTGTTGATGAGTTTAAACTCAGGGAGATTAAGTGACTGCGTATTAGTTGTGGCTGTGGAAGGGTATATAGATATGTTTGTATGAGGCTAAGCAGGTGGGTTATTACCTGGGGCAATCCACTGATTTGTGATCCTTACAATGTTATGTGGAGGCTCTCTTTTTTACCAGTGGGTATATGTGATGCGATTTGTGTTTAGATTGGTTGATAAAGTTAACCTGGCCGTCACAGGGATGAATGCGGGGTTAGTAGATGATTTGAGGTACTATATGGTATTTTTCACATGAGCTTATGTAGGATTTAGTTGAATCTCACTTCGGTATTATGGCAGTAATAGAGTATGGGCATTGTGAGTTATCGAGTTTTTTGATCTATGGCTTTGAGCCACGTGGGGGAGTATGCTATTGACGATTTGATTGCATGGTTACGTGTTGTATTGGTTTCGGTCTGAGGCATATTTGTGCATTGGTTATGACTTGCAGAGGCTGGTTTTGAGGATGACACAAGCAAGAAAATTTCTAGATACATGGTGTATTACACATTATGGGTATATGGAAATCATGGAATAATTGAGTTGTTATTCGTGAAGGATGTAGTGTGCATGGAGTAGGAGTTTGCTCGGTTGCATTAAGGCGGGGTTACTTTATTGGGTGTTGTCGTGCTAATGGGGCACATGTCATTCGGCTCGTTTGGGTGGTGCAATTGAGATTTGAGCAGAGTGGGTCACTCTCGAGAAGGTTCTAATGGGTTCAAGATTTATATGTAGCAATTGAGAATTTTCTAGATTTGTATATGGCTAGAATATGAGATTTGCATCGGGACTTGCGGTATTACTGTATCACTATGGATTCTACATTTCAGTATCATAAAGGTAAAAGGAAACAACTTTAGATTCATAGTAGGTCTTTTCAGAGTGGGTGTCTCGATTATGGTACTTATGGGGTGCTTAAGAAGGAATACAACGGCTTTTGGGCCTTAGGGAGATGTGGTTTTATTCTAGGATCTCTTGCAGTGAGATTTGGGTAAGGATCATAGTGTTCTGGCAAGGACAAGTGTCACCTTGAGAGTAATTCAGAAGGAACTCGGAGGAAATAGGATAACTTAGTAGTAGGGTGGATCAGTATGGTAATGGTGTGCTCGGTTCTTTTGGCTCTTATGATGAGGTGAGGCTTTACATGTGTTTTGTGGAAATACTCTTGAATTTTGCGACCTGCGTGGCTTGTTTGAGTTAGGAGGATTCAGTTCTGATAGCTTGGCTATGTGCAAATAGATTTCAAAGTGTTCTCGATGGTTTCTATCATGGTTTGAGATGGATATTTCCTACCGGCATGAGGAGCATGTTGTGTATTGTGATTTTCTACTTGATGTGATCATGTCAGATGTTCCTGGGTAATTTAGTATGTAGTTTTCTTCTGACTCAGAGTTGATAATGAGGTTCTCGTGTTTTCATATGATGGCCTAATAGAGGTAGCACATGGTGTGAGATTGGGATTTGCATGTGCAAGTATACAATTCATTTTCAAAAGGAAGGTCATGTGTTTATGCAGCACATACGATTTTAGATATTTGGCATTATTTGGTATTACCTGAGAAGAGCGTACATTCAGAAGGCGCACCGAGTTTTGACTTACGGATGCTTCATTGGTATTGCGGCACTTGCATGGTTGATCAACTGTTATTATTCAGATTTTTGCTATGTAGCATGGAAGAATTATAGAAGTATTGCTCGTGGGGATGATTATGTATGATAGATGTGCTAGTCATTCGAGTGGCGGAGTTGGGATCGGCTATGGTGATTCATGTGTTCTATGGATATTGAGACTAAGAGGTTTCATAAGCAGATTATTTCGGGTTTGCGGACTGCGAAGATGTGGCCAAAGTTAGCTAGATGGTAGTACGTGCTATGGTTAGGTCATTGTGGACTTTTGGAGGACCATTTATCCATTTGGGGATGACCAGAGTTAATTTAGGGGCTCATTGGTAGGCCCGAGGAGGATGTGTATTCTACACCCATTCGTATTTATTGACTCGACACCGTTATTGCAGAAAGGTGTGTCATTCAGTTAGAGTAGAGCTTGTCCGTGTTCTGAGGGGTTGTGATTTGTTGGTTATATTCACGCATGATGTGGTTCTGTTCGGCCCTTGTAGCAAAATTTGTGTGAGATGGCTATTAGCGTGTTGAATGGTTCATTGAGCCTTGGTTATGTTTTTTTTCGGGCTATGGTATATAATGTTATTTGCTTCTCCATGGTTATGGTGGTGCACTTTCGTACTTGATGTCGAATTTCTTGTGGTTGTTGATTTTGCGCATTGGGGATCGAGGTATTTCATATGGATCAGTGTTTGGATGGGTCACGTATTGCAGCGGGGTTATGATGGGATATGATCCTTTCTGATATATCTATGTGTTTTGGTTAACGGTCTGTGATGGATTCTTAGCATTGCGTTGTGGTTGTACTTGTTGAGCCTGCGGGACAGTTCTCTCATTTAAGTTATTTTTCATTTTTGAGTGCAGTTGAATTGTTGCGTATTGGTGCATGGATTGCACGATTTGTGGCTCTAGGTAGTATTGGTGTGGCATGCCAGTAGAGTAGCTTGTATGTGATGAGATGAAGTCTTTGAGCCTGAAGTGATTGCTATCGAATTTGATTATAGCGTGTTTGGTAGAGTAATATCGGGGATCAACTTAGAATTTGGCTATGGTTTTGGTTAGGCGAGAGGGCTACTTGACTTGTAAATCTGATGTGGTTATGAGTTTCTGCGTGTTTCTTTCATCATCGGTAGTGTACGAGGGTTTCGAATGAGGTCTTATTTGATATGAGATTTATTACCGGTATTGGGTTTGTTTTGAGCAGCTACTGTGATCGGGAATTATTTCTACGAGTATGCGAGTTGTGTGGTATATCACGTGATTACGCCTTGGGTTATGGTTATGGCTTGATACCGCTTGTTCAGACTCATACAGTGTGCAGATGCGAGATTCGGGTCTTGTAAGGAAATTTTGGATGTTGGAAATTGGGTTTTAGTGCTTAAGAGCTGAGGTTGAATTATGATCTTCAGTCATGTTGTGTTGTCAGACATATAGAATAGGGTGACATGGGATCACCCTCGGGTATGTGCATGGTAAGGTTACACGGCGATTTGATGTCTTTGGAACGACTCTAGGCACGTTCAAGGACGAACGTATGTTTATGTGGGGGAGAATGTAACGACCCGACTGGTTGTTTTGAGCATTAGCATTCTGTTGAGATCATTGGAGTCTTGATTAGTTTCGTCTGATGTATTATGACTTGTGTGTATCGTCGGTTTTAGTTTTCAGGTGTTTCAGAATTTGTTTGGAAGAATGAATTTCATGTTTGAGGCTTTAAGTTGGAAGAGTTGACCAAGTTTAACTTTTTAGTCTTAGACCTCGGTTCGGAGTTTTCATTCTTCCGTTAGGTCCGAATGGTGATTTTGGACTCGGGCGTATGCCCGAATTTGCATTTGAATATTTCTAGAAGGTTTCAACACTAATTGGCGAAAGTTAGAAATTTGAAGGTTTGGAATGTTCATAAGTTTGACCGAGAGTTGCCTTTGATGATATGGTTCGGCACGAGTTTTGGAAGTTGAAAGTTCAAAAGTTCTTTAAGTTTGATTTGATGTGTAATTCATTGTTTCGATATTGTTATGCGTTACTTGAAGCCTCGAGTAGGCCGTATTAGGTTTGGGACTTGTTGGTATGTTCGGACAGGAACCTGAGGGGCTCGGGCATGTTTCTGATTGATTTCGGATAATTTTCTCCATGTTTTCATTGCTGGTTTTTGATGCCTCGATTTTCCTTCGCATTCATGAAGATGGGTATGCGATCGCGTAGGGGAAATTTGGAGCTGGGGACTTTCTTCATCGCAATCGCGTTTGGATGGCTGCATTCCCGTAGGTCTGTGTGGGTTACTGTTTGCGTTCGCATGATGGGCACCGCAATTGGGTAGAGCAGAGACAGGGAGCTGGGAGTTGGTGAGTTTTCCTCCGCATTCACATATGTCAGTTTGCATTCGTGTAGGTCAGTCCACGTTCACGAAATGTTGGCATCTATGGTCACCATGTTCGCATGAGTTGGATCGCGAACACATAGTGCATTTTTAGGGGCAATGCATTTTCTTCTTCGCGATCGCGATGGTATTTCCGCGGTCGTGATTCATCGATTCATCCAATGAATATAAAGTACTCTATTTTGGAGGTTTTGGCCATTTTTGCAGCACGGATTAAGACGATTTATGAAGCGATTTTCACCATATGGATTGGTGTAGGTGTCCTCTACTCAGTTTTTATTATATTTCATGAATCTATCCCCGTTTTTGGCATTTGGTTGATGATGTCAAAAGAGAAATTGGGGGGTTTTGTCTAAAATTTAATAAAATGAATATTCGAGTTTTGAGCATCGATTCGGAGTTTAATTTGAGTGAAACAAATATGGTTGGACTCAAAATTGAATGAGTTGTTAGATTTTGTGAGTTTTGTCGGGTTCCAAGGTGCATTCCCAGGTTTGACTTTTTGGTTGACTTTTGGGCTTTTGATTAAAGATTCCACCTTTATCTACTAGCTTTGTTTACTTTCTCTTTATTTTATGTTCTTGAGTTGCTTTTAGATTAGTTTTGAGCAGTTCGGAAGTTGGTACTCATGGAATGGCATTTCTAGAGTATTGTTTGGCTTGCTCAGTATTGAATTTTGCTCATTTGAGATAAGTAACACTTCTAAACTTAGTGCTGAGGGTATGAATGCCTGAATATATGTGTTATGTGTTTGGTGTTGAGGTGACGCACATGGTAGGTGACGGGCGTATGGGCGTGCATCGTGTGAAATGTTACTTAGTTAATTATGTGGTACTGTGTAGTTACCCAATCTTGTCTTTATCCATGAAATTAATACGTGCTAGAGCTATTGAGCTTTGATCCATGTTAGGAACCATGTTTAGTCTATATGCTTATTCTGTTGAGACACGATGAGGTCATTTCTATTGTTGTGTTATTTGCTTAAAAGTTTCAGTTACATACTCAGTCATAGTGATTCATTCGCATATCATATCTCAGTATCTGTTATCATTTGTTGTCACAACGTGTTATCATTGTTTGGACTGGTTGGCATGAGATTGGTGAGCCCTAGAGAATAGAGATTAATAACTGAGTTGGGGCTTGAAGGCCGGATTGTGAGTGATATTGATGAGATCGGGCTGCACACCACAACAGATTTATTTGATTCATGATGGGATCGGGCTACACGACTTAGTAGGCCATATTGGCTTTATATTTATTATTATTATATGGATCGGGCTGCACGCCGCTGCTGGCCCTATGGTATTTATATATACCTTATTGTTGGGATCGCGTTGCACGCCGCAGTAGGTCATGATGCCTTATATTAGCGCTTGGGCAAGATCCACCCATCCGGGGTCTGACATACCAGTAGTGAGTGCATGTTTTATTGATTCATGATGGGACCGGGCTGCATGCCACAGCAGGTACCGTACAGTGCTGAGTGACTGAGTGATTGAGTATGCTGGGGGATTGAACATGATGAGTGGAAGTGTGAAACAGTGAGATTGAGTACTCTGAGAGTATGAGTACATGAGTTCATCACTGTGAAGCACTGCATTTACATATATATTTTACATACATGCATAGAGTTGCATTCCTCATGACACATGATATTATGACATTCATGACTTCACATGCATATTGACATGTAGGCATATAGATGTAATTTCCTCATGCTATCTGAGATTTAAATATTTTATCTGTTGTTCAATGGTTTTTGGAAATGTCACAGTTTTCTGATATACTTACATTTTGGTGATTTCGATGAAAGATTTGGGTTATAGTGTTATTCTTGAAAAGCATGCCTACTTTTCCGTAACTGAGGACAAGTTGAGCATCATATCTTTGAGTTGTTTGTTGTACTACTTCTATTATATTTTTATGCGTTGTTGTTGGCTATTGGTGTTTGACTCTGACCGTTGTCCAAGCTCGTCACTACTTTCAACCTAAGATTCAGTTTGATATTTATTGAGTACATGTGGTCGGTTGTACTCGTACTACACTTCTGCATCTTACGTGCAGATTTTGGATGCTGATGTTGATGTGTATGGAGGGAGCTGGCACCGAAGGCATACCTGCGTTCCAGTCATAACTTCCTCTTGTTTTTGGTAGCTTTAGAATTATTAATCTGTTTATGTATATTTTAAAAACTGGTGTATTTATTTCATACCAGCTTTGTAAACTCTAATTCTTAGAATTTCATAGTTTGTACTACCAGTCCTTGGGATTTTGTATATAAGCTTAGTCATTTCATCATTTATTTTCTTAGTTAAATCTCATTTGAATAGGATTGTTGCTCTTTGGCTTACCTAGCAGGTTGGGTTAGGTGCCATCACAACTAGTTGGATTTTGGGTCGTGATAGGGTAGTGTGTACACATACCTTACATCAACAGACCAATTAAAAAATCAAAGTGAACAAAATAACAAGTAATATAAAAAATCTATGAATAAGAAAGTACAAGACTAACACTATGTAGCACACTAATACTGTTAGTAAAAAGGAAAAAATAAAACATTTAGCCACCTAACCTTCTACTCGAATTCTCAATCTCCACACTTTCCTATCAATCGTCATATCCTCGGTGAGAGCATCAGCATTTCTTTCCTAATGACCTCATCCCAATACTTTTTAGCCTAGTCGTACCACTCCTTAGGCCCTCTAAGACCAACCACTCACACCTCCTCACTGGGGCATCAATTCCTCTCCTTTTTACATGCCCGAACCATTTATGTCTTGCTTCCCATATCTTGTCCTCTACCGTGGCTACTCCCACCTTATCTCGAATATCTTCATTCGTAGGTTTATACAACATAGTATGCCCGCACATTTATCTCAACATCCTCATTTCTCCTAACTTCATATTTTGGATATGAGAGTTCTTGACTGGCCAACACTTAACCTCATACAGGATAGTCGGTCTAACTACCGCTCTGTAGAACTTGCCTTTAAGCTTTGGCTGCACATTCTTTGTAATGACTCGACCGGTCATTTTGAGCTTTAGCGTTCCATTCGGTGGATTGAAACTTTTAGTAGCTTCATACTATGTATTATGACTTTCTTGTATGGTTGATTTTGGTTTTTGAGCGGTTCGGGATTAATTTGAAAGAATGATTCTCGTTTTAGAAGCTTTAATTTGGAGGAGGTGACCAAGGATTGACTTTTTGGTAAACGGACTCGAAATTGGGTTTTAATTATTCCAATAAGTTTGTATGATGATTTTAGACATGTCCACAAAGTTTGGTTAAATTCCGATAAGGTTTGGATAAGTTTGGGTTGTATAGTGATTGTTTACGGTTTCGACGTAGATTTGAGCATAAAGGTTACGATATTGAGCAAACGGTCTTTGATTTGTGTTTCGACTAAACCATTATATCCTTATCATAATTTTGGAATCATAGCAACTGAAATCATCAAGGTTAGACATCGTATGAGGAATTTAAGGTCATTTTACTAAGAATTGGATTACCAGATGTTTCAGATTAATTACGAAATTGTCACTACATTCATATTTTAAAATCTGCACTATTTTCAAATATTGAAACCAATATATCTCCTTCATTATAAGGATAAATCGAGTGATTCAAAAGGCTAAATTGACTGGAATTTCAGTAGGAATTCATTAGAGGCATCAAAAGCGAATTTCCAAATACTGACTAGGATTTTAGAGACAGAACATTTGGGCATTTTTGGCTATTAATATTTTTGGAGTTTTTCTCATCTTGAAATTTTGGGATTGGGAGAATTCAAGGACGTTATTCAAATTTCTTCCATGGGGTAAGGTATAAAACATAACATAAGTATTTCCACTTGATTCATTCCATTGGTTTAAGATTTAATCCATGATTGTAATTGAATACCCACCTAATTCTTTAAATCAAGACTAAAGGTTATGTCCTAATTTTTAAACATTAAAAATGAGTTAGAGGTGTTTATTTCCAGATTCCTTTTGGGGTCTTGTTCTCTTATATAAAGAGAGCAACATACTCGAATTTGGCAAGTTTTGGAGGAGTATTTTAGCAGATATGAGACCCAACTAGTGTGGGTTGGACTTTTGGGTTATGAACACCCAAGAGCGATATGTTGGAAAATTGGTTGAGCTATCAGACTTCGATTGAGTCGATTTTTATTTGTGTGAGCTTGTATTGGTTCGGGCTTCGCTTGGGTAAGCTTAGATTCGGAATTCGAGGCAAGCCCGACGTTGACTTTTGTTGAATTTTTGGGGGAAATGTAAAGATCATAGCTTTATTTAGTGTAACTGATTTCTCTTGCATTGCTTGATATTATTAAGTCAGTTTTTGTTAGATTTAAGCCGTGAAGAGGCGAATTTTAGGGGAAAATCCATTTTGGAGGGTTGAGTTGGCCTAGTTGAGGTAAGTATCTTGTCTAATTTTGTGAGGGGAAAACTACCCCTTAGGATTTGTGTTGATTGTACTATTTGTGTTATGTAAAAGCTGTGTACGCGAGGTGACAAGTGGGTACACGGGCTATATGTTGTATTTGACTAGTTTACATTATCTAGACTCTTTCCATGCCTTTAATTGCATTGTCATAACATGTTACATCTCTCATTGTTAATCTACTCTTACATGATCTATTTGACGTTGTTAGCACTTGTTCTACCTCTTACTTGTTATTTTTCTCTTATATGCTTTAGTTGAAGTTATTGCCTTCCTTATTGTATTTTTACCTCTTTATTTTTGAATCATTTTTAATTGAAGTTGTTATTTCATGGAATATCATCTTGTTGAGTTATTAGTGTTGAAAGTGTAATAGTCATTATCACATTGTGGCGAAGTTGTTAATTGTTGATATACCTTTCCCTGTTGAGCATTCCCATTCATTTTGTTATTGTTAAAATTCTTGTATACATTGTATTGAGCCATGGGCTATTTATTGTAGAAATATTGAATTGTTCGTCCCTTCATAACTTCGTGCTTATTTTCTACTTGCCTTAACTGTTTTACTTGCACACCTTAATTGTCACGTGATTTACTTGTCCGGTTGTTTTTGTAATATTAGTTGCATTCCTTTGATTATTATGTGGTTCTTTTATTTCCTTGCACTCATACCTTTTGATTGTAGAAATTCTTTTAAATTGAGTTATTGGATTGTTTAAGTTTATATAAATTGTTGGTGGGATCAGATTGCGCGCCGCAACGGTTATTGTACGTAATAATTGATATTGATAAATGATAATATGGTGGAATAAGGAAGGATTATGATATTGATAAATTATGATATGGTGGGATCGGGTTACGTGTTGCAACTGTTTATATGCGTAATAATTGATATTGATCAATGATAATATGGTGGAACAAACGAGGATTATTATGTTGATTAATGCTGATATGGTGAGATCAGGTTGCGCACCATAATAGATTGTTTACATTACACTTGATATTCATAAAGGATGTTATGGCGGGATTGTGTTATACGCCGCAACGGATTGTGTATGTTGTACTGGTTGTGGTTGTTGTGTTTGTTTCACCATTAATATATGAGATTATGAGGTTTGTTATACTGGACTTTCTGATAGTGAAGATTGAATTCATTTTCATAAACTTATTGCTTTACTTTCATTTCTTGTTTTCTTTCTCTATTATTATTATTTAATCGTGTGGACTCGTTTTATCATATTCTGTTGAGTTGTTTGTAATATAATGGTTTAAATACAATAATTATTAACTTGATTTATTCTATGTGCCTCATAATATAGATCTCGTTATCTCACTCGGTTCCTTATTATTCTAAATGATTATCGCACTTTCACTGTAATTGTGTTCTCAAATTATACTCATCGCCATGTTAGATGTTTACCTCACTTAAACATTTATCATGTTTTTCCTTAACAAATTCTATATTTAATTCGTTAATTTATCTTATGTTTTGTTTTGTTTAAAAATGATAAATTTACTCAATTTTATTGATTTCTAAACTAAATCCATCTTATATTCTGTTTCGTATAAATTGTATATTATTTTACATTACTTGATTTCTAAAATAAACTCATTATTTCATTTGACACCTTACTTTATTCAATATTGTTATTATGTTTTATGGTGTTTAAATATATTTTTCGTTCATCTAAATTAATATTTATCATGGTTGCAAATTACATGGTAGCACGAGGGCTTTGCCATGTGAAGGTGATTGTTATTGTGGGCACGAGGTGCCATGTGTGTAAGATTCTAAATTTGTGGTCCATGACTTGTGGTTTATGAGGCGTGGTGACTCGGGATAATTCTTGTTGTAAGTCCATGCATTGGGAGAGATTTGAGTAATTGAGTTGTCATCCGTTTTCCTTATTTGAGTTCATTTACATTTTATCGGTGTTCTGATTATGTTGTTTCTTTGTTACTCGTTTATTACTTCATTATTGGTTGTAAATAAATATTTTTTTGCTGCCATTGGTCTTACGTTGATGTTCTTTCCATTGCTAGCTTATGTATATTTTGAACAAGTTTCTATGTCTAGTAGTGACTTGACCTGACCTCGTCACTACTCTACCGGGGTTAGGATTGATACTTACTGGGTACCGTTGTGGTGTACTCATGCTTATCTTCTGCATGTTTTTGTGCATATCCAAGTATTCTGATTGTGTTGTTAAGAGTTGTGTCTGTGCGACAGGAGACATCAGGGTATACTTGCTTGACGTTCGCAGGCATCAAAGTCACTATCTCACTTCATTATGCTACTTTTAAATTGTAATTCAAAACAATATTATGTTTAGAAATTCTAGTGTGTTTTAGTAATGCTTATGACTCCGTACTACCGGTTTTGGGAAATGTATAACTATTGGTCTCTTGCGGTTATGTATGTCATTTAATACTTTATGATAAATGATTAAATAGTTCAATTTTGTTATTAAATCCGCATGTGTTAGGCTTACCTAGTCTTACAGACTAGGAGCCATCACGACATCCTAAGGTGTGAAATTGGGGTCGTGACAAGTTGGTATCAGAGCTCTAGGTTCATAGGTGCTACGAGTCATAAGCATGTGTTAGTAGAGTCTTACGGATCTGTACGAAGACGTCTGTACTTATCTTCGAGGGGCTACAAAAATATTAGGAACCACTCATTTCATTCCTTATCATGCGACATCGATTCAGCTTGGAGCATATATCTTATATCCCCTTACATCCACTCGTATATGATGTTGCGCGCTCGATATCAGCTATGCTCTGATGGTTTCTAATGCTGTGGATATGCTACGAAGGGGCATAGATGCTCGATCATTGTCTCGAGGTATTGTCCAGTCCAAGGACGCAGACATGTTGGTAGAACTTCGGTTGTTCAAGTGTGGGATACAACTAGTTCGTGTATCTGATTGGTGTTGTACGAGCTTATGAAGGTTGGTAATGTGGATCATCGGATGTTATGCCCTATGACTCCATGCCAAGTGGAGGAGTCTACTATCGATGATCAGATTGCATGGGCAAGTGTCATTTCAGTCTTGGGTCTGAGGTATATATGCAGTATTGAGGGATTCCCCAGATTTGAACATAACTAAGATATGAGATTTTCATGAGATGGTGCTGGAACTTGCGGTATATCTTTATCATTGCTAAATATACATTCCAGTATCAGAGAGGTTAGAGAAACATCTTCAGATTCACATAAGGTCTCTTCAGAGTGGGTATCTCAGTTGTAGCATTGTTGGGTGCTCAAGAGGAATACAACGGTTTATGGGTTTTCGGACGCTGTGGTTCGTGCTAGGGTATTCCACATCCAGCTTTGACTTAGGATCATTGTGTACCGATAAGGGAAAGTGTTGACCCGAAGCCAAGTCGAGGAGGATTAGAAGAAATGGGTCAGCTCGGTGGTGTTGGGTCAGCATAAAAACAAAGGTTACTAATCTTTTGGTGTGGTAATGTTTAACCAGCGTTCTATGACAATACATTTGGGTTTGACGGCTTGCGTTACTTGGTTCAGTTGGAGAAGTTCAGTTCTGATGGCTAGCCGATGTGCGGGCTGGCCTCGAAGAGTTTTTGATAGTGTCGAGCACAACATGAGCTAGATGTCTACTACCGGCATAAGGAACGTGTTGCGTGTTATGATTTTCGTATGGATGGGGTCACAAGTTCTAGACAACATGGACGATTTCAGATGCTTAGAATAATTCTAGCATTATTTGATACCACCTAAGAAGGGTACGCACTCCAGAAGGCACACTGTGTTTCGACTTGCGGATGCCTGACTGGTATTACGATAATCTCCTGGTTGATCGACGACTGATGTCCAGGTTTTGGTTTGTAGCACGAAAGTATTATAGACGTACTTCTCGTGGGCTGACCGTATGGGAGGAATGCGTCAATTATTTGAATAGTGTAGTTGTGATCAGATATGGATGTTACACCCCATATATTATTTTTTGTACGTGAAAGTACGCCATAAGTAAATTGATGAAAGCTCGGAAATGAGATATTACATCCCGCATTTTTGTACGTTAAAGTTTCGTCGCAAGTTATTACGTAAGTTCGAGAATGGGATTATTTTGAGATTATAAGCATTATGCTATTTCAAACAAGTGACGAGTAAATTCGTTAATGTGAGAGGGTAAGAAAATCGAAGAAAATGAATTTTATCGAAGTTTGACATTTTGGATAAAATACGACCCGAGCTAAAATACCAGGTATTTATGGACTAGTACCATACAAGGTACCACATGGCCATGATAGTAAGGTGTATAAAGCATATTAAAAGTGAGTAGTATTTTAAGTAATTTAAGATAATTCGTAATTATGTGGATAATTGGATAATTATAGATTTTTAAGTGGGAGATTAACTTATAATTAACAAATTATTGGATAAGGAATTAACTCCCTAACGTGGCAGCAAGCATGAAGGCTTAAGTCAAGACTAACGTGACTCTTAAGATCATTTAATAAGTTGGCAAGATTGCAGGAGTCTTTGTAGCTTAGTCATACAAAGTGTGGGGCCCACACGTTATATAAAAGGCCTTTCAAAATCACAAATTGAGATGCTTATACATGTAGGAATGGATGGAAATTCTCAAACACGATTTCATACAAATCTTTTACAAGGTGAGATAGATTGACGTGATTTTGCTTCAGCAAATTGTTTTATCCGAAATTATTCTACGCAATAGGAATGACAGTTCTTGGATTAGTAAAAGAATTCATACAAAATTTCACTATGTAATAACAACAGGATTTTGCAATTCTAAGGGAGTACGGTGCAATCCTTCTCAAGAATATCATACGAATTGTTTCCTACTCTATGTATGTTAAGGCTAAGCCCTTCCTTCATTTTGGCATACTAGGCATAAAGAGAAGTTCATACTCCAGAATTTATATACATTATCCCGGTCTCATAAATTACAGTATTCTCCTTATCAGGACTTCATATTCAATTGAGTATTGTCTTCTTCCATTCAAGATATCAGAGAGCCTATATATACAGTATTATAGTATTTTTATTACCATCGAGCTATAATTGATGGGCAGGCCCCAATTGGGTAACCTCTGATCAGATGGTAAGTTATATACCGAGCCTACTGTGGCCGAGCACCTATGAGCGAGCCCAGTTGGCCGAGATACAGAGCCTAGTATGGCCGAACACCTATGAGCAAGCCTACTACAGCATAGCAGTTGTATATATACCGAGCCTTATAGGGCCGGATAGCTATTTCACTTACTATATTGAGAGAGTCGAGTCAGTATCAGTAAGTAAGCATATCTTCATATTATCTTTGACTCCCAATTACTTTAAGTTATTATATTATCAATTCAGTTTCAACTTTCAGTACATTGCCTTACATACTAGGTGCATTATTTGTACTGATGCCCTTTTTGCCTAGGGATGCTGCGTTTCATGCCCGCAGTATGCAAGAGTCCTCCAAGTAGGCGATCAGCTCAACAGAAAATGTTGGTGCACTCCATTTGCTTCAGAGTTGCTTGTTTGGTTAGTATGATTTAGATGTGTGTTATTTGGTATGGCGGGGCTCTGTCCCTACCTTTATGACAATTATGTATTCTTAGAGGCTTGTAGACAGACATCATGTACGTAAAAGATTTTATGGCCTTGTCGGCCTATGTTCAGTGTACGAGTGGTTATTTTGGTCTTATAGGCCCATATGTCTTATGTATAAGTTGGTGTTACATGTTGTATTATACCTATCTCATGGCAACCTCTCCGACTCAGTTATCTACGATAGTATGATATGAAAAGATACGTTGTGTTGGTACTCGGTTGAGTAAGGTACAGGGTGCCCGTCGTCGCCCATCGGTTTGGGTCGTGACAAAAGTGGTATCGGAGCAGTTCTGTCCCTGGGAGTTTACAAGCCATGTCTAGTAGATTCTTGTTTATGGGTGTGTTGTGCACCACACTTATAAGCATGAGGCTATAGGGCATTTAGGACCGTCACTCTTTCTTCTTACTCTAGATCGTATGGTAGATCTCAACTGTAGGAACTCAATTTCCTAAACTCTATATTATTCATAATACGATGATGCCTACATCTAGAAAGACGGTTGGTAAGAGATTACATGTGGCTGTGAAAGAGTTGAGTCAGAGGAACTCGATTTTGCATGATGCTTATGATGGATAAATGTAAAGTCTTCAGCAGATCATGGGTGTACTAAAACGTGTAAGCCTTTTGACAAGGGGCCTTAAGGCAGGAATATCTATCCACCCCTATGGTGAAAGGCAATGAGTGATTCAGAAGATAGATACAAATTTTAACAAGTAAAAGAAGTAAGATGAAAGAGGGTACGGGGTACCCAGCCTTTTGAGTTACCTTCAACAATAACAGAGGTATGTATAATTGGCCACATCCATCTCACTTATACCCTATTGGGGGCTAACAGGTGTAGTTTAAGAAAAGGACAGGATATCAGGATCCGCTTGGGTTGGAGTAACCCAAAATGATGAATGGATTGTTTGTGTTAGTTGACATTTCCGAAGGATATTATAAAGGTGATAATAGATCTCCTTTTGAGACACCCAAATGGTACACTATAGAATATTACAATTAGATGTGAATACTAGCATGATCAAAATAACAATTTCAGAAGATAGGCACTGAAAGACTAGAAGGGATAAATATTACCTTAGTGTGGCTCGCGTCCCTAGTAGAGCGAGAACGTTAAGCAACCCGAAGAGCCACTGGATAGAGCAAAGGGGATCTAAGAACAAAGGAATGTCTTGTTCGAGTTTTCAGAATAAAGTGATAGACATAAAGGGAAATAAGAAAAGAGTTATTGAATCATTATGAGTAAGATATGATACATGGATGACAACGGCAGATCAAAAGATGACAGTATTACAGAGTGTATAGTCAAGTGAAGGAAAAGACGACAGGTGACAGGCCTTGAGACAACAAAAGTGTATAGGCCATAAAGTCATATCCTCATTTCGAGAAATAAGTTTGTGACTCCAACGCGACTACCAGAAGGAAACGCTAGACCCAAAGTAATAGAAATCAGTATGGGCTGATGAACAAGGTAAACTAAACATGAACTAGTCGGCATCATGAGAATTTCAGAGATTACGTACTAGCGATAATAGAATGGAGAACAAAAGAATACCCTTTAAAGATCATTCAGGAAGACGCTTACTTAAAGCAAGCAAGGTGAGAAAAGTTAAGCTTAAGGGACTGTATGTGCCAGTTAAACTAAGTGTCACCCTCGCGAGTGAGGAATTTTGTTATCCTTGGTACAGAAGGATTACCGCGAGGCGAGTAAGGATCATCGATGATGTGAAAAGATGCCAAAGATGAAAAGGTAAAACATCTATACGTAGATCATAGTAGCCCTAAAGGGGGGAATATGGTGTGATGTGGCATTAAGTCAGAATAAAGTAGTTCTAGTAACTATGGAATGGTAAAGGAAGAATGCGATAAAAAATAAAAAAGGGATGAGATTACACTCATTCAAATCCTACAGATATGATATGATTCTAGAACATTATGCAAGCACGACGTCAAGGAGAGGAAGTAAGGGTTCCTACCTGAGATGTTATTGATAGATAAGGAACCAGTGCGAGACATAAGTTAAGATAAAGGAAATAACCCAAGAAAGATTACGCGGAATATTAATATGAGAATGGGCCAACGAGCAGTTAGTAGTTGATTCAGGAAGATCCTAGTAATGGCTAAATAAGAGGATACATATAAATTAATAGATTGTGCATACGAACATAGTGAACCCTAACATGGGGAATTCAGTCTTGTAGATACGACATCATGATCCTTGGGAAATATTCAGAAAAGAGTTGGGTAGTTAAAGGTACCGTATGAATATTATGGATATAAAAGATAGTCTCATCGGGAAGACAGTCAAAACTTCAGTTCAGGAGCAACCCTACAAGCACAAGTGGGTGGAAATAAGTAACTACGGATAGTTATAGGCGAGGAAGAACATCAAAAATTCCGTCAAGTATACGATGTAATAAGCTAGCAGCTTTACAAGAACCGTAAATCGGAAGATAGCTTAAGCCTACATAAAGGCTGATCCGTAGGAAGAGGAAAATAAAGATTTACATCAACCAAGTAAATCAGGAGTCTGATTACTGGACCCAGAAAATTATAGAAATCGTGATTGAAAACATTGCAGAATCATCCTTAATATCAGAGGTAGAAGGGATATAGTACAACAACCGTAATCAATAACGGCTCTAGGAGAAAGCTAGTTAGAAGAGTACCAGCCTCATAAGAAGTCAGTATGAAGCTCCCACTAGATTGTGTATGCACTAGAGGTGCAAGTGTTATAATAGAGCTTCAAGTCATGGATGTGAATTATACTATATGGAAGGGAGGTCATAAAAGAGATAGAAGATCTGAGGCGAGATTTTAAGGTAAGTAAGGTAAAGGTAAAAAACGTACGAGATACTCAAATGCAGAAGGTGCGAACAATCCAAACTTCAGATAAAGGACTAGAAGCGTTGTGATTCAATATCCAGGAATGATGGCGGTGTCGTTGATGGCATATCTTCCAGCCTATGGTTTCTAGGTACCGAGAGACCTAGTCAAGAGAGTAAATAAGAGTTAGAGACAATGTGATGTCTCGCTTGATGTTCCAAAATAACATAAGAAAATCTATGGTACAAGCAAGTTGAAGGAAGGTTGCGAGTAGTATAAATGGATATGTGTAGATCTCAAGCTAAAGTATAATAGCGACAAGATTTTAGGAAGACAAGAGTAAGGACAAGAAAGGGCGAGTGAGAAGGTAACGAGAAACGGATGAGTCCTCGGGATTAAGCCCATGAGAACAAGAGAGCTGATGACTTCTATAAGTTATAGATATCTCAGTATAGCCTAAATGAACTCAAAGGAATCAAAGACTAGTAGCATTTAGAAGAGATGGAATGTTGGTCTGGTAGTAGAATGAAGGTGTAATTGTGTTAGATGAGGATGATGTTTAGGCCTTCTATTGAGTAATGATTTGAAGAGGTTTTCATGGACTGTACGGAATTAAATTACCCACGTAAGGTGAATCACATAGGGATGCTATAAAATATGATTAATGAAGTACAATATCGCCCCTAAGTGGATCAGGAAAATCTCTTCAAATATTCCTCAATGCAACACAAGCCCTAGTGGCAATGTATTACGAAAGAAGTTTCAAGTTATCAGTCATATGTTGTAGATCAATATTGAGGCGAATCATAATGCATGGACAAAAGTCACAAAGTATGAGCTGAGATTATGTCGTCATTCTTACGATGAACAGTAATGAGGAAGCATTAAAAGACATAGCTTTATGCATATAGGATAAGCAACGAGAGTAACATGGAGTTTGGTCGCAGACCTCAGTAACAATAAATCAAAGTAAGAGTTATGGTATACTATGGGCTACTTAGATGCAGTAAAGCTAATGACGCCCAGAGGGACAACTTGACATAATTTTGTATATATTCACAAAGTGAGGCCTAGAGATTGGCTAAGAGCTGGAGGAAAGTCGTGGTATGAGAAAGAGGACTAAAGGGGGGAAATTCCCTAGCCTTTGGATTTTTTCAAAGAACAATTGCCTAAATGGCGAGAATATTAAAGTATTCGCAAGAGCTATGGGTTATGAGAATGATAAGTGCATCAGTCAACATTCGAGGATGAATGTTCCAAATGGGGGAATAAATTTACACCCCATATTTTTTTTGTACGTGAAAGTACACCATAAATAAATTGATGAAAACTCGAAAATGAGATATTACATCCCGCATTTTCGTACGTTAAGGTTTCATCGCAAATTAATCAACGTAAGTTCGGGAATAAGATTATTTTGAGATTATAAGCATTATGCTATTTCAAACAAGTAATGGGTAAATTCGTGAAGGTGAGAGGGTAAGCAAATCGAAGAAAATAAATTTTGTCGAAGTTTGACATTTTGGATAAAATATGACCCGAGCTAGAATACCCAGTATTTATGGACTAGTACCATACAAGGTACCATATAGCCATGATAGTAAGGTGTATAAAGTGTATTAAGAGTGAGTAGTATTTTAAGTAATTTGAGATAATCCCTATTATGTGAATAATTGGGTAACTATAGATTTTTAAGTGGGAGATTAACTTATAATTAAGCAATTATTGGATAAGGAATTAACTCCCTAACGTGGCAGCAAGCATGAAGGCTTAAGTCAAGACTAACGTGACTCTTAAGATCATTTAATAAGGTGGCAAGATTGCAGGAGTCTTTGTGGCTTAGTCATACAAAGTGTGGGGCCCACACGTTATATAAAAGGCCTTTCAAAATCACAAATTGAGATGCTTATACATGTAGGAACGGATGGAAATTCTCAAACACGATTTCATACAAATCTTTTACAAGGTGAGATAGATTGACGTGATTTTGCTTCAGCAAATTGTTTTATCCGAAATTATTCTACGCAATAGGAATGACAGTTCTTGGATTAATAAAAGAATTCATACAAAATTTCACTGTGTAATAACAACGGGATTTTGCAATTCTAAGGGAGTACGGTGCAATCCTTCTCAAGAATACCATATGGATTTTTCCCTACTCTATGTATGTTAAGGCTAAGCCCTTCCTTAATTTTGGCATGATCTTATAATTACATGTGTTTGATAAAACAGCATAAAGAGAAGTTCATACTCCTAAATTTATATACATTATCCTTGTCACATAAGTTACAGTATTCTCCTTAACGGGACTTCATATTCAATTGAGTATTGTCTTCTTCCAGTCAAGAGAGTAGAGAGCCTATATATACAGTATTACAGTATTTTCAGTACCATCGAGCTATAATCGATGGGCAGGCCCCTATTGGGCAACCTCTGATCAGATGGAAAGTTATATACCGAGCCTACTTTGGCCGAGCGCCTATGAGCTAGCCAGTTGGCCGAGATACAGAGCCTAGTATTATCGAGCGCCTATGAGCGAGCCTACTATGGCAGAGCAGTTGTATATATACCGATCCTTATAGGGCCGGACAACTATTTTACTTAATATATAGAGAGAGTTGAGTCAGTATCAGTAGGTAAGCATATCTTCATATTATCTTTGACTCCTAGTTACTTTCAGTTATTATATTATCAGTTCAGTTTTAGCTTTCAGTATATTGCCTTACATACTCGGTATATTATTTGTACTGGTGCCCCTTTGCTTGGGGACGCTGCATTTCATGCCCGCATTTCTCGATAGTCAGTTCGAGAGTCCTCCAAGTAGGCGATCAGCTTATCGGAAGATGTTGGTGCACTCCATTTGCTCCGGAGTTACTTGTTTGGTCAGTATGATTTAGATGTGTATTGTTTGGTATGGTGGGGCCCTGTCCCTCCCTTTATGACAATTATGTATTCTTAGAGGCTTGCAGACAGATGTCGTGTATGTAAAAGATTGTATGGCCTTGTCGGCCTATGTTCAGTGTACGAGTGATTATTTAGTCTTATAGGCCCATATGTCTTATATATAAGTTCGTGTTACATGTTGTATTCTATCTATCTTACGGCAACCTCTCCGGCTCAATTATCTATGATAGTATGATACGAAAAGATATGTTATGTTGGCACTCGGTTGAGTAAGATACAGGGTGCCCATCGTGGCCCATCGATTTGGGTCGTGACAATGGAGATTCTAATATTCTAGTGATTTGAAGACTAAGAGGGTTCTCGAGGCAAATTGTTCCATGGTTATGAATAGTGAAGGTATGTTAAGAGGTCGGCAATTGATGGTATGTACTATAGATATGTAGCTACTTCGAAACGATCATAATTTATTTGTAGGCTGCTAGTAGGTCTAATAAGGATGTGTGTTCTAAATTGGATCAGATTTATTTACTTAGCACAATAATTATAGAGGGGTATGTTATCGTTTTAGGTGGATCACATTTGTGTTATGATCTGTTGGTTATCTGCACACCAATGCTATTATCTTTGGGCTTTGTAGCAAAATTCGAGCGAGATTGCTCTTGGGGTGTTGAATGATTGATTGTACCCTGGTTATGATCTTCTTATTTCTGGTATATAGTGATATCCATATCTCTATAGTTATGATCACCCGCTTCATGTGTTTGATGTTGATATGCTTATGGTTATTGATTGTGAGTATCATGGATCGACGTATTCCAGGTGGACCGGTGTTGAATTGGGTCATGCAAACTAGTGGCGTTATGCTAGGATATGATCTTTTGTGCTTATTTCGTGTGTTATCTTTCCCCTTTTGTGGTGGATTTTTAGCATTGCGCTTCATGGTGGTATCTGTTGAGCTGGCAGGATGGTTTCTTTATTACCATTCTCTTTCCATCATTTGGGTATATTTGAGTTATTGTTTGTTGGTGCACGGATTGCATGGTATGTAGCTCTAAGTAGGATTTGTGTGGCAGGTCGGTCAAGTAGCTTGTACTGGATGAGGTTAGGTCATTGTGCCTAAAATGAGTGCAATCGAATTTGATTAAGGTATGTTTGCAATAATTGTGTCACTATTCGGCTTAGATTTTGGCTATGGTTATTATCGGGCAAAAGGGCTCCACTACTTGTTAATAAGAGGGGTGATTATGAGTTTCTGTATGTTTGTTTCATCACTAGCAATGTACGAAGGTTCATAACAAGGTTTTAGTTGATATGAGGCTTGTTACCAATGTCGGGTTGGTTATCGAGCATCTAGTGCGGTCAGAAGTTATTGATATGAGTATTTGATTTATTTGGTATATCATGTGACTATGTCTTGAGATATGGCTATGGATTGATACAACTTGTTCAGAGTTATACGGTGTATAGATGCAAGAATCGGGTCACATGATGAGTTTCAGATGTTAGGGATTTGGGTTTTAAGGTTTATGGACTAAGGTTGAAGTAAGGATCCTATGTTAGGTGGTGTTATCGAGCTTATATGGATTGGGGTGAAGTGGTATCACGCATATTTGTTTGTATAGTGAGGTTATATGACGATTTGATGGCTTTGGAACGACTCTTGGCACGTTCGAGGATGAACATATTTTTAGGTGGGAGAGAATGTAATGACCCGGGCGGTCGTTTTGAGCATTAACAGTCCATTCGGTGGTTTGAGATATTGAGTAGCTTCATATTATGTATTATGACTTGCGTGTATGGTTGGTTTCGTTTTTGAGCGGTTCAGGATTGATTTGGAAGAATGATTATCGTTTTAGAAACTTTAATTTGGAGGAGTTGACCAAAGTTTGACTTTTGGGTAAATAGAATCGGAATCAGGTTTTAATTATTCCAATAATTTCGTATGATGATTTTGGACATGTTCACAAAGTTTTGCAATTCGATGAGTTTTGGATAAGTTTGGGTTGTATGTGATTGTTTTTAGTTTCGACATCGACATGAGCATAAATGTTACCATATTGAGTAAACACCCTTTGATTTGTTTTTCGACTAAAGCACTATATCCGTATCGTAATTTTGGAGCCATAGCAACTGAAATCACCGAGGTTGGATATCGTATCAGGAACGTATGGTCATTTTACTAAGAAATGGGTGGCTAGATTTTTCAGATTTATTACGAAAATGCCACTGAATTCGTATTTAAATTCTGCACTATTTCCAAATGTTGAAACCAACATATCTCCTTCCTTATAAGGTCAAATGGAGTGATTCAAAAGCATAAATTCACTGAAATTTCACGAGGAATCATTGGAGGCATTAAAAGAGAGTTTCAGGATTATTTGCCACAAAAAACGAGGCAGAACAACTGGACATTTTTGGCTATTAATGTTGTTGAAGTTTTTCTCATATTAAAAGTTTGGTATTGGGAGAATTCAAGGATGTTATTCAAGTTCCTTCCATGAGGTAAGTTCTAAACCATAACCTAAGTATTTTCATTTGATTCTATCCCTTGAATTAAGCTTTAATCCATGGTATTAATTGAAAACCCACTTAATTCTTTAAATCAATACCTAGGGTTATGTCCTAAATTTTTTAAAATTGATAATAAGTTAGAAGCATGAAATCTTGTTCTCCTATAGTAGGAGAACAACATACCCAAATTTGGCGGGTTTTGGATGAGTATTTTGGGAGATATGGGACCCAACTTGTACTCTTGGGTTATGTACACCCAAGAGCGATATTTTGGCGAATTGGTTAAGGTATCAGACTTTGATTGAGTCGGTTTTCATTCATGTGAGATTGTATTGGTTCGGGCTTTGCTTGGATAAGCTTGGATTCTGAATCCAAGGCGAGCTTGGCAAATACTTTTGTTGACTTTTTAGGTAAAATGTAAAGATCGTAACTTTATTTATTGTAATTGGTTTCTCTTGCATTTTTTGATGTTATTAAATATTTTTTTGTTAGATTTGAGCCGTGTGGAGGCGAATTTTAGGGGAAATACTATTTCGGAGGGTTGAGTTTCCCTAGTTTAGGTAAGTATCTTCCTAACTTTGTGTGGGGGAAACTACCCCTTAGGATTTGGGGTGATCGTGCTATTTGTGTTATGTGAAAGCCGTGTACGCGAGATGACGAGTGGGTACACGGGCTATATGTGGTATTTGATCGGTTTTGATTATCTAGACACATTCCATGCCTTTAGTTGAATTGTCATAACTTGTTATATCTCTCATTGTTAATCTACTCTTACATGCTCTATTTGACATTGTTAGCATTTGTTCTACCTTTTGTTATTTGGCTTTTATATGCTTTAGTTGAAGTTATTGCCTTCCTTATTGTATTGTTACCTCTTAATTTTTGAATCATTTTTAATTAAAGTTGTTATTTCATGGAATATCATCTTGTTGAGTTATTGGTGTTGAAGTTGTAATAGCCGTTATCACATTGAGGCAAAATTGTTAATTTTTGAGATACCTTTCCTTGTTGAGCATTCCCATTCATTTTGTTATTGTTAAAATGCTTGTACACATTTTGGTTGATGTAACGATCCGACCGGTTGTTTTGAGCTCTAGCACATCGTTCGGTGGTTTGAGGCCTTGAGTAGCTCCATTTTAAGTATTACGACTTGTACATGCGGTCGGAATTGAACTTCGGTAAGTTTGGAGTTGATTCGGAAAGAACATTCTAATTTTGGATGCTTTAAGTTGGGAGAATCGGCTAAGGTTTAACTTTTGAATAGACGACCTCGATATCGGGATTTGGCGGTCGCAGTAGGTTCGTATGATAATTTCGGACTTGGGCATATATTCGGTTGAGTATCGGATCACCCGGGAGCATTTCAGCGCTAATTATGAAAGGTCGGTATTTTAAAGGTTTAAGAATTTCATAAGTTTGGTTTGAAGTGGATTTTGATGTTATCGATATCCGTTTGGGGTTCTGAGAATTGGGATAGCTTCGTTATGTCATTTATGACTTGTGTGTGAAATTTGAAGTCTCCCCGGATTGATTTGATACGTTTCGACACAAGATATAGAATTGGAAGTTTGAAAATTTATAAGTTTGATTCAAGGAGCGATTCATGATTTTGATGTTGTTTGACGTGGTTTAAGGTTTCGAATAAGTTTGTATTGTATTTTGGGACATGTTGATATATTTGGTTACGGTTCCAAGGGCCTCGGGTGGATTTGAATGTTTATCGGATCGAAATTGGAAAATAAGGCAAAGTTGAAGATTCTGGTTGCTGGTGCAACCGTTTCTGCGGAAGCTTCACCGTAGAAGCAACCTCACAGAAGCGAGGTAGTGAACCTCAAAAATGGCTAGGAGTGAGCTGGGCAGAGGTCACATGTGCAAAGAACTTCCCGCACATACGTGATCGCAGATGTGACCAATAGAGCATATGAGCGGATTTGCTGGGGAAGTGTGGGACCGCGGATGCGCTCGAGTTCCGCAGAAGCGGAACCGCACCTGCACATGATGAGCCACAGATGTGGTAGGCGACCTGGCCTGAGTTCTCGCAGGTGCGAGATGGAAGCCGCAAAAGCGACCTGGGGACCGCAGATGCGAAAGGTCGTCTAGGCATAGGTGTTCTTTTGAAAGCGGGATTTGGCCCATTTTCTCTCATTTTCACTTGGTTGGGGTGATTTTGGAGAGTTTCAAGGGGAGCTTTTCATCAAAAAACACAAGGTAAGTGATTCCCATCTATTACAAGTTAAATACATGGTTTGTATAAGGATTTACACATGGAAATTAATAGGAATATGGGATTTTCGGTAGAAAACCTAGAATTTGGTGTTTTGGCTTTTTGACCACAAAATTTGTCATGGAATTAGGAATAAATTACATATTTGAGTTTGTGGTGTTATGGGTAATGTTTATCTTAAAACAATTTCGGAACCTGGGTACGTGGGCCCAAGGGTTGACTTTATCAACTTTTCGAGTGAAGTTGGGAATTGTTTAAAATGATTGATTATGGATATTGGAGTACATTTGGATTAGGTTGCACATTGTTTGAATAGTTTTGAATCGACGGGCTTTGGTTTGCGGTATTTGAGAGGCTTTGGAGCCTGTTATGGGACTTCGAAGCGAGGTAAGTCTCTTGTCTAATCTTGTGAGGGGGAACTACTCCAAAGTGATAGTTATTGTTATGTGCAACTAGTTGTGGGTGATACGTATGCACGAGGTGATGAGAGTCCGTAGCAACAACATGTTTATGTACGGGTAGACTTAAGATCTTATCATGTAATATTAAATTTTTTGAACTCATTTTGCCGGCATAATTAATTGATGTTATAAATGAAATTGATTTAGAAATAAATATATGTATACTAGGCCAAGCCTTAACACTTTGAGTTGTGGGCGATTTATTTGTGAAACAGTAAAGATTATATCCATTTCGTACTCATGTACGATATTGTAAACACGTGTCTCGTAATTCGGTAACTTTCTTTCTTTTCTTATGGAGCGGGCCGAATGCCTCGACAGTATATAGATGCATATGTGGTTCGTTCACTCGACCATCGGCAATGTACACATTATTCTGGATCAGGCCGAATGACCTCAGTAGAATCGTGCATTATATCGCTAGTATTCCGAATATTCACGAGCTAATCTCTCCACTGATGCCCAGTATTCTATATGGTATTACTTATTTATTTGATAATGACAATTGACATTTTTCTTAGTTGTTAAGGTAGAATACAAGATTTAAAAATTCATGCTTTGAAAGAAGAAATTTGAAGATTATGTAACTTACGAATTTACCCCATCATTGTCGTATGCCTCATATATGCTTATGTTTTATTATATTGCTTTATTGGACCTTTAGTAATTGTCGATGTCGACCCCTCGTCGCTACTTCTTCGAGGTTAGGCTAGATACTTACTGGGTACGCGTTGATTTACGTACTCATGCTGCACTTCTGCTCTAAATGTGCAGGATCTGACAGGTTCATTTGATGATTATCTTGGCGTGTAGACGCACATGTTGAGGAGACTTTATGTGAGCTGCATACAAGGCTATGCATCACAGTCCACCGAGCCTCCATTGTACTGTTTAATTTGTTCTGTCTTATTACATTTAGGACATATGTTGTATTTCGATTGTACTCCTTAGAAAATACTCATACACTTGTGACACCAGGTTTTGAGGGTTCCTACGGGTTGTCATAATTGTAGTTGTGTAAATATAACCATTTACCCTGTAAACTCCATTCCATACTATTTAGTTAATGAATATTATGATTTCACAATACTAAAATGAGTAATTAAGTTGATCCATCACCGTTGTCTTGCCTGACGGCGGTGGTAGGCACCATCATGACCTTTAGTAGATTTTGGGTCATGAAAGCTTGGTATCAGAGTGTTAGGTTCACTTAGGTCTCACGAGTCATAAGAAAGTCTATTAGAGTCTTGCGGATCGGTACAGATACGTCTTTACTTATCTTCTGGAGGCTACAGGGCTTCTAGGAGCACTTCCCTTTTTGATTTCCTCATCGTGCGATTTGATTCCATTGAGGCTTGTGCCTTTATTTCCTTCCTACTCAATCTTATGGGATGTGAAATGGTTGTTGTTGTCAATTGGGCATCGAGGAATTGTAGTGGTACTACAGATATGGTGCAGGAAGATTTTCCTTGCGTGTTCAGGTAGGTTATTATTGTTACCTTGCGGAAGGATGTTCTGTTGTTTCAGTTCAGTATCTGTACTTCCTATGGTTTTGAGATTATGCACGGATGGCTAGGATCTTGATGCGTTGTTATCGCACAGTGTTGGAATAATGGTAGGGTGCTTGTCTATGTGTCCAGATAGTGAATGACTTGAAAAGAGGATTTTTTTGTGCATGATTTAGAGGTTCAACAATTAATTCCAAAGGAAGGACAATCGGACTATGGATGTTCGGGATTTGGTTGATGGAGTAATGAGACTTGATATTTTTGAGCGTGGTGGAATTCTCATTTGTGATGTGGTATCGCCGTCCTTGTTGGAACGCATTAAGGGTTCACCGGTGTTATGGTTTCCTTTGATTTTTACCTTCGGCAGGATGTTGTGAAATGGTGCCTAAGATGCGGTAGTCAGAAATAGCAGTGTGTAGCGGTTCTGAACCGAATTGTTGATTCTAATGTTGATGGCGCGAAATGGATGATCTTCCATGAGGTTTAGAGTTGGTAGCAATTTATTAATTCAGGTTCTACAGAGATGGGTTTTGTTTTGAGGCAGCATTTGGGCAGTGAAGGAGGTAGTATGCCATGTATGAAAAGAAGAGGTCTAGAGGTTGCTTAAAGGAGATGGTTTGACCGAAGTGGGAGTGGAAGAGTAGCATATGGATTCTGTGGTAGGATGGCCACGTACCTTGAGAAAGTTTAGTGCGGTTTGGGAATCGTGATGAAAGGTGATTTGGACTATGCATTTTATTTGGGATGGTGGCTACTGTATTAAGGAACATTGAATATGGCAGATAGGAGTTTGCTTGACATGAAGAGGGGTGTGAAAACTTGATTATCATTGGGATACAACATGGCTTCGAGTTTGGAATGTATTGTCGGTCGTTCATTTAATGTCAATGGGGAACGAATGGACTTGTACGGCTGGTGGATGAGCACGGGCTCGGGAGGGTTTACTGATTTTGTGATAGTTGTAGCCAGTGCAGCATCGTTTGGAAATGTCAGTACGGAATTCCACAGGTGGGCTATCTCCTATGGACAAGTCTTCGGTTGTGTGATTTGATGAAGTTTCTACGAAAAGTTCTACTTACTACTAAGCGGAAGGTCGAGTATACGAGTATGGCTAATAATTTGGGATGTTCATTAAAATTTTAATAAGAAACTGCAATAAATTTGACGGGTTAATGGTACGGGATCATGGTAATTGAGGAGGTGGAATCGTTGTGAGCTCTACATTGTGTGATGGTAGCTTAAATCTATGTGGGGGAGCCCTACAGTCTACGATTGGATCGCGTGGTTATTTACCGGTGCGGTTTCTCGTTATCGATGCGTTGGTGGGTTTATTATGACTATGAAAAATGAAATGTCAGGAGTAATTAGAATAATAAACTCGATAAATGTGTGCTATAATTTGCCTTATCGATTGAGGTGAAGGATTGGGAAGACTCAGAGTTTATGATTCTTGTGTATGTAATGTATAAGGAATTAATTCAGCCGATTGCTTCTTTTAGATGGCGTTCAAGTGCTCGCAGAGCGTTGAAGTTTGGTTATGTTCGGGATCAGGTCAGAGTGGGTGACTCTCAACAACAGTGCTAGTGGGTTCAAGAAATAAAGTGCAGTGCCTAAGGATTTCGGGTCCGTTGTGTGGTTACGGATCGAGTCTTCACAGTGGATTGCGAATGGGGCTTGGAATGTTCTATGTTATCATCGAGTATACGGTGTAGTCTTTGAGGAAAGGGAGGAATGGCTTCAAATTCGCGGACGGTCTTGCAGTGTGGGTGTACTAGTTGGAGATGCTATTGTGAGCTTGAGAAGGGTATGGGATGGTTCATTGGCATTGAGACGCAGTGGTCTCGTGATTCGGGTCACTCGAGATGAGTGCTGATTAAGTTCGTTATATTGTGAATGAAGCTATTATTATTTCTAAGTCAGGTCAAGAGTAAATTGAAAGAAGTTGGGTCGGTTAGTAATGGTTGAATCGGCATGATTGTGGCAATGATCAGTTCCTTCGAAGTATGAAGTTATACACGTGGTTAGTGGATGTACGTACGGACTAGACAACCACCATAACTTGATTGATTTGGGAGGTATTAGATTCAAATGAACTTGTTGTGTAAATGGACTCCGGGGGAGTCATGGCGGTTTAGATCACGACTTGAGGTTTGTATTTTCTACGGTTTGGGAATCCAGCTGCATGTTTCATTGGTTCTTCTTAAATTAGCTAAGTTAAAGGTTTCTATCCAATGAAGTGGTTATTTTACTAGTAGTTCAAGGGTTATGGTGAATACGTGTATTATCACGTAGCGGCATGATAGGTGCAGTGAGCAGCATGAGAATTTAAAAGTTGAGGATCAAGGTTTCGGTTCGGTGTTGAAAAGAATTTCATGAGCTCGGATGAGTTGGGGAAAATTAAGATATTCACAGTAAGCTGGAATTTTCTTTAGTGCCACTTGAGAACGACGTTCTATGTAAGAGGTTTTGTGTATTGATTTGCGGGTTCTTGATTTTCTTTACAGAATTAGTACGGTTGGTGGTATGGAGGTGAAGAGTTTTCTACCTATTGTGTAAGGTCGTGAGAGCGTTCCCTATGAGAACGTTGTATAAGTGTGACATGTTAATCATTTGATTGTGAAAGATTAAAACCAAGTATGGAGGTAATGGTAATATACCAAATGTGAGAGTTTATACTTGAGAGGCATACTATTCCTTGGGCTGTGGACCGTGTGACTTTGTTTTGGATTTGGCGACTATTCTTTTGTGTCATAAATAGGGCCATTGTGGATCTTTGGAAAGTTATTGACCCAGTGTATTATGATCAGAATCAGTTTGAGGTCCGTTGGTGGGTCTAATGTGAATGTGTGCTCTATGTTAGGCTGGGTGTATTCATTGATCATAGCGTTGCTTACGGAGGAGTCGTTGGTAATTTTATGTTATTCCAGTCATCAGCTATTCCATGTAAATCTCTATTGTGCCATGTGGGTTGTAAGGTGGCTTGATTATTCGTACACGTGTTGAGGTCCAGTGTAGCTTGTGGTGTTATGTGAGCAGGATGGCTCTCGAGATGCAAGTCATCATTGCACCTTAGTTATGCTTGGGTTTCATAGCATATAGTTCTATCAATCTCCCCAGCATTTGTATTGTGCACTTGGCGTGCTTGTGGTCGATATTTGGGCATTTCGTAAGTATAAGCGTTACGGCTTGATTTGTGTGTTTTCTTCTTGATTGTTATGTGCAGATCGGGTGGCACGCTGCCACAGTTATGTTGTTTGGATCGGGTTGTCACACTGCCACAGGCATGTTATGTTGATCGGGTTGCACTCCGCAACAGTGTCATATTGGATCGGGTTTCAAGCCGCAATAGTGAGACATTGATCATAGTTCCTTACACGTATTTTGTGTGCCTTGTTTTGCATCCCAGAGGTAGGTTCATAGCATCTATTCGACCCTTTTATTCATTACACGGGCTGGGTAGTCCTTCTCCAGAGTTCGCTCTTCCTTATGTATCGTATTCGAGTTGTAGCTTGCTGGCGCATTGTAGGCGTCATATAAGATTTTTGGCAGTGTCTTAGATGGCTTATTGCTTGAGTAGCTAGTATTGGTGAGACGAGGTTGTTGGACCTGGATCAGTGCAATTAGATTTATATAAGGTATATTAAAGAGAAAATATCATTGTTCAGTTCAGAATGAGGTAATGGTTCTTGTCCGGAGTAGAGACTCAATGGGTTATTGATTCGGCAGGTTGATATGAGTTTCTACACGTCTCTTTCATCATGGTAGTATTGCGAGAATTTGGAACAGGGTTTATATGGTGTTCGTATGTTAGAATCAAGTCTTGTAGTAGAATTCGGAGGCTAGAATTTGGTTCTAAAGCTTTTTGACTAAATAAAGAGGGTGAATATTCAATATGGCTTGAGTTAATATGCTCACATGGGTTGTGGTGGCATGGGTAGGTGCACGAGGTGTTAAATAGTGATTTTGGACAACTCTGGAGCAGTCCTTAGCACGTTCGAGGAAGAATGTATGTTTAAGTGGGGGAGAATGTAACGACCCGACCGGTCATTTTGAGCTCTAGCGCATCGTTTGGTGGTTTGAGGCCTTGAGTAGATCCATTTAATGTATTATGACTTATACGTGTGGTCGAAATTAACTTAAGGAAGTTCGGAGTTGATTCAGAAAGAAAATTCTAATTTCGGAAGGTTTAAGTTGGGAGAATTGGCAAAGGTTTAACTTTCGAGTAGACAACCTCGGAATTAGGATTTGAAGGTTCCAATAGGTTCGTATGATGATTTCGAACTTGGGAGTATGTTCGGGTTGAGTATCGGATCACCCTGGAGCATTTCAACGCTTATTTTGGATGGTTGGTATTTTAATGGTTTAAGAATTTCATAAGTTTGGTCTGAAGTGGATTTTGATTTTATTGTTGTCCGTTTGTGATTCCGAGCCTTGGAATAGATTCGTTATGTCATTTACCACTCGTGTGTGAAATTTGAAGTCATCCCGGATTGATTTGATATGTTTCGGCCGAGGATATAGAATTTGGAAGTTTGAAAATTTATATGTTTGATTCGATGCGCGATACATGATTTTGATGTTGTTTAATGTGGTTTAAGGCTTCGACTAAATTCGTATTATATTTTGGGACATGTTGGTATATTTGGTTAAGGTTCCGAGGGCCTCGGGTGGGTGGATTATGCATGGGTATCGGATCGAAATTAGAAAATGAGGCAAAGATGAAGAATTCTGGTTGCTGGTGGAACCGCTTCTATTGAAGCTTCACCACAGAAGCGAGGGATGAACTGCAAAAGCGACCGCGTGTGAGCTGGACAGAGGTCGTAGGTGCAAAGAAATTCCCGCACCTGCGTGATCGCAGATGTGATCAATAGAGCACAAAAGCAGATATGCTGGGGAAGCCTGGGACCATAGATATGGTCGAGTTCCATAGAAGCGGAACCGCACCTGTGCATGATGAGAAGCATAAGCGGTAGGCGACCTGGCTTAGGTTATCGCAAGTGCGAGATGGAAGCACCAGAAGTGGCTGTCACAGAAGCAACCTGGGGACCGCAGATGCAAAAGGTCGTCTGGGTAGAGGTGTTCTTTTAAAAGTGTGATTTAGCCCATCTTCTCTCATTTTCACTTGGTCGAGGCGATTTTGGAGAGCTTCAAGGGGAGATTTTCATCAACCAACACAAGGTTGAAACATGGAAATTAGTAGGAATTTGCGATTTTTGCAGAAAACCTAGAATTTGGTATTTTGGATTTTTTACCATGAAATTGGACATGGAATTAGGAATAAACTACATATTTGAATTTGTGGTGTAATGGGTAAGGTTTATCTTCAATTATTTTCGGAATCCGGGCACGTTGTCCTGAGGGTTGAGTTTATCGACTTTTCGAGCGGAGTTGGGAATTGTTTAAATTGATTAATTATGGGTATTGGAGTATATTTTGATTGGTTTGCACATTGTTTGAATAGTTTTGGATGTACGGGCATTGGTTTGAGCTATTAGAGAGTCTTTGGAGCCGGTTATGGGAATTCAGAGGGTAAGTCTCCTGTCTAACCTTGTGAGTGGGAAACTACCCCCTATGTGATATATTTATTGTTATGTGAAACTAGTTGTGGGTGCTACGTACGCACGAGGTGGAGAGACTTCGTACGTAGCTACAACATATTTATGTCCGGGTAGACTTAGAATCTAATTATGTAATATTTGAATTATTTGAACTCATTTTGCTAGATTAATTAATTAAAGTTATAAATTAAATTGATTTAGAAATAAATATATGTATACTAGGCCAAGCCTTAACACTTTGAGTTGTGGGTAAGTTGTTTGAGAAACGGTAAAGATTATATCCATTTCGTACTCATGTACGGTATTGTAAACATGGGTCTCGTAATTCAGTAACTTCCTTCCTTTTCTTGTGGAGCGGGCCGAATGCCTCGGCAGTATATAGATGCATCTATGTTTCGTCCCGCTCGACCTTCGGCAGTGTACACATTATTCTGGATAGGGCCGAACGACCTCGACAGAATCGTGCGTTATATCGCTAATAGTCCGAATATTCACGAGCTAATCTCTCCACTGATGCTTGGCATTCTATATGGCATTGCATATTTATTTGATAATGACACTTGAAATTTTTCTGAGCTGTTAAGGTAGAATACAAGATTTAGAAATTCATGCTTTGAATGAAGAAATTGGAAGATTATGTAACTTACGGATTTACCCCATCATTGTCGTATGCCTCATATCTGCTTATGTTTTATTATATTTCTTTACTGGACCTTTAGTAACTGTCGATGTCGACCCCTCGTCACTAGTTCTCCGGGGTTAGGCTAGATACTTACTGCGTACCTGTTGATTTACGTACGCATGTTGTACTTCTGCACTAAATGTGCAGGATCTGACAGGTTTATTTGATGATCACCTTGGCATGTAGACGCACCTGTTAGGGAGACTTTATGTGAGCTGCATACCAGGCTACGCATCGCATTTCACCTAGTCTCCATTGTACAATTTATTTTGTTATGTCTTATTACATTCAGGATAGATGTTGTATTGTTTTTGTACTCCTTATAAAATGCTCATGCACTTGTGACATCAGGTTTGGGGGTTCCTACGGGTTGTTCATAATTGCAATTTTGTAAATATTAGCATTTACCCTATAAATTCTATTTCATACTATTTATTTAATGAAAATTATGATTTCACAATACTAAAATGAGTAATTAAGTTGATCAATCACCGTTGGTTTGCCTGATGGCAGTGTTAGGTGCCATCACGACCTTTAGTGGATTTTGGGTCATGACAGTTGAGCCATGGGCTATTTGTTGTGGAAATATTGAATTGTTCGTCCCTTCATAACTCCGTGCTTATTTGCTTCCTGCCTTAACTGTTTCACTTGCATACCTTAATTGTCACGTCTTTACTTTTCCAGTTGTTTTTGTAATATTATTTGCATTCCTTTGATTATTACGTGGTTCCTACATTGTCTTGCACTCATACCCTTTGATTATAGAATTTCTTATAAATTGAGTTATTGGATTGTTTATGTTTATTGAAATTGTTGGTGGGATCGGATTATGCGCCACAATGGTTTGTGTACGTAATAATTGATAGTGATAAACGATAATATGCTGGAATAAGGAAAGATTATGATATTGATGAATAATTATATAATGGGATCGTGTTGCGTGCTGCAATGGTTTATATACGTAATAATTGATATTGATAAATTATAATATGGTGTAATAAGGGAGGATTATGATATTGATTAATGATGAAATGGTGATATCAGGTTGCACGCCGCAATGGATTGTTTACGTTACACTTGATATTCATAAAAGATGTTACAGCGAGATCGGGTTGTATGCCGCAACAGATTGTGTGTGTTGTACTGGTTGTGATTGTTGTGTTTGTTTCGGCATTTTTATATGAGATTACGAGGTTTGTTATTCTGGGCTTTCTAATAGTGACGATTGAATTCATTTTCATAAACTAACTGCTTTACTTTCAATTCATGCTTTCTTTCCCTATTATTATTATTTAATTGTGTGGAGTCACTATATCATATTCTGTTGAGTTGTTGGTAACATAATGGTTTAAATAAATGAATTATTAACATGCTTTATTCTATGTACCTCTTAAGATAGATCTTGTTATCTCACTCGGTGCCTCATAATATGGTGGAATAAGGGAGGACTGTGATATTGATAAATAATAATATGGTGGGATCGGGTTTCATGCCGCAACGGTTTTTGTATGTAATAATTGACATATATAAATGATAATATGGTGGAATAAGGGAGGATTATGATGTTGATTAGTGATGATATAGTGGGATGAGGTTGCGTGCCACAACAGATTGTTTACGTTACACACTATATTAATATAGGATGTTACAGTGGGATCGCGTTGCGAGTCGCAACGTATTGTGTGTGTTGTGTTTGTTTCAGCATTTTTATATGTGATTACGAGGTTTGTTATACTGGGCTTTCTGATAGTGAAGATTGAATTCATTTTCAAAAACTAATGCTTTACTTTCATTTCATGTTTTCTTTTCGTGTTATTATTATTTAATTGCGTGGAGTCACTATATTATATTTTGTTGAGTTGTTGGTAACATAATGGTTTAAATAAAGGAATTATTAACATGCATTATTCTATGTTCCCTTTAAGATAGAAATTGTTATCTCATTCGGTGCCTTATTATTCTAAATGGTTCTCGCACTTTCACTATAATCAGGTTCTCAAATTATACTCATTACCCTGTTAGATGTTTACCTTACTTAAAATTGTTATCATGTTTTTTCTTAATAAAGTCTGTATATAATTCGTTAATTTAACTTATATTTTGTTTTGTTTAAAAATGATGCTTTTACTCAATTTTATTGATTTCTAAACTAAACCCATCTTATACTCTCTTTCGTACAAATTGTATATTATTTTACTTTACTTGATTTTTAAAATAAACTCATTATTTCATTTGACACCCTACTTTATTCAAGATTGTTATTATGTTTTATGGCGTTTAAGTATATCTTTCGTTCATCTAAATTAATATTTGTCACGGTAGTAAAGTACATGGTAGTACGTGGGCTTTGCCCTGCGAAGGTGATTATTATTGTGGGCACGAGGTGCCATATGTGTAAGATTTGAAAATTGTGGTCCATGACTCATGGTTTATGAGGTGTGGTGCCTCAGGGTAACTCTTGTTGTAAGTCCATTCATTGGGAGCGATTTTATTATTTGAGTTGTCATCCGTTTTTCCTTATTTGAGTTCATTTACACATCACCGATGTTCTGATTATTTTGTTTCTTTATTACTCGTTTACTAATTGCTTCCATTTATGTTTCTATTACTTCATTGTTGGTTGTAAATCACTAATTTTCTGCCATTGGTCTAACATTGATGTTCTTTCCAATGTTATCTTACGTATATCTTGAACAGGTTTCTATGTCTAGTAGGTTTCTTGACCTGGCCTCGTCACTACTCTACCAAGGTTAGGCTTGGTACTTACTGGGTACCGTTTGCGGTGTACTCATGCTATGCTTCTGCACATTTTTGTGCAGATCCAGTTATTCTAATTGTGTTGTTGAGAATTGCGTTCGCGCGACGGGAGACTTCAAGGTATAACTTCTTGACGTTCACAGACCTTGAAGTCACCATCTTACTTCATTATGCTATTGTTAAAAGGTAATTCAAAACATATTGTTTTTAGAAATTCTAGTGTGTTTTAATAGTGCTTATGACTCCGTACTTCCGGTTTTGGGAAATGTATAACTGTTGGCCGCATGCGGCTATGTATGTCAGTTAATGGTTTATGATAAATGATTAAATAGTTCAATTCTGTTATTAAATCAACATGTGTTAGGCTTACCTAGTCTTAGAGGCTAGGTGCTATCACAACATCATAAGGTGGGAAATTGGGGTCGTTACATTCTTATCACACAAAATAGAGGAGGCGAACCTCCATTTCATCTACTCCCCCCCAATCTGATGTGTGACATTCTCGTTAATCTCCTCATTTCTTTGTATAAGTGACCGAAGGAACATGAACTTCCTCTCATAGGGATAACTCGTGAGTCAGGCCTTATGTTCCCATCTATTTTCTGAGTCACCCCACCAAACTTGAACTCTAAGTATTTTGTCTTGGTCTTGCTCAACTTGAAACCTTTAGACTCTAAGGTCTGCCCCAAAACATCCAACCTCGCCTTAATACCGCCTCGTGACTCGTCAATTAGAATAATGTCATCTGCAAATAACATGCACCATGGCACCTCCCCTTGAATGTAACATGTTAACGCGTCCATCACAAGGGCAAATAAAAAATGACTGAGGGCCGATCCCTGGTGAAACCGCATCATAACTGGAAATGTTCCAAGTCTCCTCCCACTGTCCTCTCACTGTTCGTGGCTCCATCATACATTTCTTTAATCACAATAATGTATGAAATATGTACACATTTAGCCCTCAAACATCTCCAAAGAACCTCCCTTGGGAATGTTTCATAACCTTTTCTAATTTAATGAACACTATATGTAAGTCCCTCTTCCTCTCCTTATACCGCTCCACCAATCTCCTAACAAGGAGAATGTATTCCCTAGTAGAACTCCCACGCATAAATCCGAATTGGTTCTTGAAAATATACACACACCTCCTCACCCTCAATTCCACCACCCTCTCCCAGACATTCATAGCATGGCTTAATACTTGATACCCCGATAGTTGTTGCAATTTTGGATATCACCCTTGTTCTTCTACAAGTGTATCATTGTACTACACCTCCATTCTTTGGGTATCTTCTTCGTCCTAAAAATGAAATTAAATAACCCAATAAGCCACTCCACGCCCGCCCTTCCCACGTTCATCCAGAATTCCACCGGGATTGTGTCATCTTACCCATCACCCCCTGATATCCTAAACTTTTATACGCCTACAATACCCAAAGTCTCAACGACTATCGAAGTGTTCCAAATCATCCAACACAAAGTTCCTGTCACCCCTTTTCGTTCAAGGGTATAACGACCCGGCTGATTATTTTGTGTATTTGAGCCCCATTCCCCTACCTGATACTTCCAGTATTTGTGATGATGTGACTTGCAGAAGTGGTTGGTTTGATTTTCGAGTGAATTGGAACACTTAGTTCTATTGTTGGAGGCTTAAATTATAAGAGTGGACCAAGGATTGGCTTTTGTGTGAACAACCTTGTATTGGTTATTTAATGATTTCAATAGGTTTGTATGGTGATTTTGTACTTATGCGTATGTCCGGAATTGGATTTGGAGGTTTCTAGGCTGATTTGGTCTAATTAACGAAAACTAGTAATTTGAATGTTTGGAAGGTTCAAAGGTTTGACCAAGAGTAGACTTTGAGGCTATCTGGGTTAAATTGTGGTTCCACGACTTGGAAAATGTTTGTTATATCATTTGGGACTTGCGTGTGAAATTTAGGGTTATTCTGAGATGTTTTGACATGGTTGGCATGAGTTTTGAAAGTTGAATAGTTCATTATGCTTGAATTAAGGTGTGATTTGTAGTTTTGTGATTACCATGGGGCGAATGTTTAGGGGTTTTTTACCCACTTGGATTGGGTAAGTGCTTTTAACTCGGATTTGATTATTATTCATGATTCTACTTTGGATGTTTGCTTTTTGTTGATGAAATCTATGGGAGGAAATTGTGGGTTTTTAACAAAATGAGGAGAAATGATTTAAGTGAGATTAGAACCCTGATTCGATGTCGGATTTGGATAAAACTTATATATTTGGACTCATGTTGGAATGGGTGGTTGGGATTTTGATAAAGATCGGAGCTTTATTACTCGAAATCGATTGTTATATCTGTGTTTGATATAATTGAGTTATTTTTGTAAGGCCCCGTAAAATTTCACCTAGAACTCGGGGTTTCGTGGTCTCGAGGTAGGGTTATGTGTTTGAGGTTTATGTGTTTGAGGAGTTGGAAGGAATGTTTTTGCAGAATAGGTCATTTTTGCGGTCTACTATATGAACGCAGAATCACTTCGTGTACCGCTGATCGGCCGAATAATGCAATAGAACGAAAGCCAAATTTGAAGGATATTATGTAGTCAATTGTGCGACCGCATAACCATTTTGCGGGACGCACATCCGTCGCATATCTAGCATGTGGAATTTTGGAGGAGGACTTTTGCGGTGCATTATGCGACTACGTAATAGATCTGCGGGTCGCAGACCTGCCACAGACCCGACCCGAACAACCCAGTTTTGGGACCATGTTTGCGGTCTCTATTAGCATACTGCATATTCGTTTTGCGGTCCACTTTGCGATCACAGACCTGGATTCATAGGCTTATGTTTGAGAATATTTTATCGGAACCCGTTTTGATTAAAAGCCAATGGGTCTCATTTAGAAGGAAAAAATCTGGTGGTTAGAGAGAAGGTAAGGGAACTAGAGAGAGAAGGAAGGGCACCTAACACCTCCATACATCAAATCCTTGCTAAAGCCTTGAAATTCAACAAGGAAAGCTCACAAGGTCTTCATCAAGGAGGAAAGATTCTACTCCCTAACCCTCATTTTCGGTATTGGACTGAAAGTAGGTAATAAGAGGAGTGATTTTTGGGCGTGGGAGTTGTCTCATATGCATGCATGTGCCAACAAGGGCTGTGGGAAGGTTGTTGATCTCAAATGGGTGAACATTGGGGTGTGGGATGAAGGAATCCACCACAGAAAAACCTTGAGATCATATTGCACACCTAGTGTTTGACGAAGTGCTTAAATGAACTGAACCCACGATTATCTTCCTAATTATGGTTCAATTTTGTTATGTCTCTAAATAGATTGAAGTTGCTAGGATTTCTGGAATATTGTTGTAATTGGAGTAAAGCGCAAAGCGAGGTATGTTGGCTAAACCTCTCTTTTAGATTTGAATCACACGATGTTCTCATAAGTCTCAAGTGTGATTGGCCAATTATTCTTATTCCTCATATCCCGAGTTACTCATACTACATCTGATTATTCCAAATAAGCATTGTGTCGGAAATTATATGCTCAAGTGTGTTTCAATTACTCCTATAACATTATGATCTCCTTCAGGAATGTGTTCAATTATTGTTTGTGTATTAAAATAATATGGCTTTAATTTGTGTTTCAAATAAAGGTTATTATGCTAGATTCTGAAAGAATACACGGTATGTTTAAGACTCGTATTGCTCATATGTGTTCTTAAAGTCTTTATTAGAAATACATTATTGTTGATAATCCATGATAATGTCTGAAAGTGAAAGGAGTGTGTATGAAATATGAAATACGACCGACGTGCCAAAAACAAAATTAAACTTGTGGCCACTAGTGCCAATGAAATGAAACGATGTGTGAAAAATTACGAAAAGAAAATAAGTGTGAAAGATTATGAAATAAACCATAAATCTTTTTTATAATAAATGTTTTGGGAGTATAGTTTAGTGGGTAGGTTTAAATTAACTAACCCTAAGACTACACGTGCCGGTGTAGGAGCAATTGAGGGGTAAATCCCCGTATTGATTTTTTGAGATTATTCCCCTTAAATTGGATGAGATTGATGTGTTAAGATTGTTCCCCTTAATTGGGATGAGATGATTGCTAGAGGAAAATGATGTCGATCCACACGACATTGTGGTGAGATGGCTTAGCCGATCGGGCTGAGTTCGGACGCCATGCCGCACATATGGTGTTGTTGTTATTGGATGTATCGGGGTGAAATGGCTTAGCCGATCGGGTTGAGATCAGACAACGTGCTAATAACACGGTAGTATATCGGTACTAGAGATCTCCCAACTTAAAAATATTGAAATTTACTTAAAATTTATCTTTCTCTTAACTTGACACATTAATATTGCTTGATGCTCTCATTGATTCCATGTTTCTTTCTCAATGTACTATTACTCGTTCTATTGGGAGGGTGTTTAGTCTTACATACTTGTACTATTCCATATGTATTAACGTCCATTTTGCTGTGGACGCTGCATCTGGGTCTTGTATCTTTTGCCATCTATGTATAGTACTTTGAGGTATAGCCGGAGCCTTGTTACCGACACCATCATACTACTCTTTTATGTCGATTGGAGGCTCTGCAGAGGTAGTGTGGGTTGTATCTTGGTTTTGGGAAAGTTAAACTAAAGGTGTTGTATTTGTATCACACGTTTCTACTTCTAAATAATTAATGTGTAATGTAATATTTTGGGAACTCTTGATAATGGTAATGAAATTTTTGTTGTCCATGTAATATTCTCATTGTCTAATAATGGAATATATCTTCACTTTATTCTTGGTTAAGGTCGGGTAGTTAGCATCAAGTAGGTTTGCTTGTTCGGGTATCTCGGTAGAGCACCGGTCACGCTCCCCGAGGTCGGGGCGTGACAAGCTTGGCATCAGAGCCTAAGGTTTTAAAGTGCCCTAGGATGTCTTAGAGCCGTGTCTAGTAGAGTCCTTCTTATCGGTGTGTTGTCAACCTCATCTATAATTAGGAGGCTACTTGGGCATTTAGGAATGCCATCGTTCTTTGATGATCTACATAGTGTGATAGAGCTAATTGTAAGACTATTCCTCCTCTCTAACTCGTGCATTTCCCTTATTTTCACAATATGGTGCCTAAGAAGAAAGCAAGAACTGGCCAAGGAGCCAATGCCATCACAGGAGTGGTAGTTGATTCGATACCGGATGATGCAGGTGAGCACCCGAAGGGTAAGGATATTCCCCCAACTACTACACCACCTGATTCTACTATTCCTGCTCAGACTGCACCAATCCCTACTTCTACTGAGGGTGCAGCTATTCAACCCCCGACTAATATTCCATTTCTACCTCCAGCCCTAGCTTCCGGTCTCGATTTTTCAGAGGGGGAACTTATGAGAGCCATACAGATGTTGGCTCAGATAGTGGCTTCCTAGGCCCAGAGATCGAATGTTGAACCTGCTTCCACCAGCCAACAATGGGATTCTGCTAGTTCCCGGGTGAACAGGTTTCTTCAGTTAGATCCTCCAGTGTTCTCGGGTACTAATCCTGAGGAGGATCCCCAGGACTTCATTGATGAGATGCACAAGACTTTATGAGTTATGCGTGCCACTGAGACAGAGGCAGTGGAGTTGGCCTCCAAAATCCTAAAAAGGTGGCATATTCTTGGTTTGAGATGTGGGAGAAGTCCCATGAGGAGGGAAGCCCTCCGACGAGGTGGAGTAAGTTTGTTGATGCCTTTATTGATCATTTATTGCATGCGAAGACTAAGGCAGCCCGTATCGCTGAGTTTGAAAGCATGAAACAGGGTAGCATGAGTGTGTGGGAGTACCATATGAGATTTACGCACCTATCCAAGTATGCTATTTACATGTTTCCCGCAATAGAGGCTAGAGTATGTCGGTTTATGCGGGGCCACAACCCGTTGGTTATTAATGAGGCCGCTACAACTTCCTTGAATTTAGATATGAACTATGGGAAAATGATGGCATTTTCTCAAGCCACAAAGATCCATAAATTGAGGAATATAATGGAGCGAGAGGGTATCAATAAGGCCCGGGCTGCGAGCAACTTTGGTGGTTCTTCCGGTGGTGATGGTGGTGGTAGGTCAGCCTTCAATAGAGGGTCATCAGGGACATCCCAGTCCTTTGCCTAGTTTTCGGTCAGTGCACAGCCATCAGGGCCCGGTCAGAAGCAGTGGAGTCGTTTCAGGCTTGGTAAGGGCAATAGGGTATCCTACCAGTAGGGTCAGCCCAGTGGGAGATTCTAGCAGCAACAGAGGCCTCCATGCCCTTGTTGTGGGATGATGCACTTAGGGGTCTGCTACATGGACCTACCCATATGTTACAGG
>AWOL01S0055540.1:0-11414 GCA_000715115.1 Nicotiana otophora | reverse complement strand
TTAAATTCGGGCAATGCGAAATAAGCTTCATGCCCTCGAGTTTTATTAACTCGGACTGGCCATAGAATTTAAATTTGGGCAATGCCAAATAAGCTTGATTCCCTTGAGTTTTATTAACTCGGACTGGCCTTAGCCTTTAAATTCGGGCAATGCCAAATAAGCTTCATGCCCTCGAATGTTTTTTTAACTCGGATTGGCCTTAGCCTTTAAATTCGGGCAATGACAAATAAGCTTCATGCCATCGAGTTTTATTGACTCGGACTGGCCTTAGCCTTTAAATTCGGGTAATCCCTAATAAGCTTCATGCCCTCGTGTTTTATTAACTCGGACTGGCCTTAGCCTTTAAATTCGGGTAATCCCTAATTAGCTTCATGCCCTTGGGTTTTATTAACTCGGACTGGCATTAACCTTTAAAATCGGGCAATGCCAAATAAGCTTCATGCCCTCGAGTTTTATTAACTCGGACTAACCTTAGCCTTTAAATTCGGGCAATGCCAAATACTCTTCATGCCCTCGAGTTTTATTAACTAGGACTAGACCTAGCCTTTAAATCCGAGCAATGCCAAATAAGTTTCATGCCCTCGAGTTTTATTAACTCAGACTGGCTTTAGACGTTAAATTCGGGCAATGCCAAATAAGCTTCATGCCCTCGAGTTTTATTAACTCAGATTGGCCTTAGCCTTTAAATTCGGGCAGTGCCAAATAAGCTTCATGCCCTTGAGTTTTGTTAACTCGGACTGGCATTGGCCTTTAAATTCAGGAAATGCCAAATAAGTTCCATGCCCTCGAGTTCTATTAACTCGGACTGGCCTTAGCCTTAAAATTCGGGCAATTCCAAATAAGCTTCATGCCCTCGAGTTTTATTAACTCGGACTAGACCTAGCCTTTAAATCCGAGCAATGCCAAATAAGTTTCATGCCCTCGAGTTTTATTAACTCAGACTGGCCTTAGACGTTAAATTCGGGCAATGCCAAATAAGCTTCATGCCCTCGAGTTGTATTAACTCAGACTGGCCTTAGCCTTTAAATTCGGGCAATGCCAAATAAGCTTCATGCCCTCGAGTTTTATTAACTCAGACTGGCCTTAGACGTTAAATTCGGGCAATGCCAAATAAGCTTCATGCCCTCGAGTTTTATTAACTCAGACTGGCCTTAGACGTTAAATTCGGGCAATGCCAAATAAGCTTCATGCCCTCGAGTTTTATTAACTCGGACTAGACTTAGCATTTAAATTCGAAAAATGCCAAATAAGCTTCATACCCTCGAGTATTATTAGCTCAGACTAGCCTTAGCCTTTAAATTCGGGCAATGCGAAATAAGCTTCATGCCCTCGAGTTTTATTTACTCAGATTGGCCTTAGCCTTTAAATTCGGGCAATGCGAAATAAGCTTCATGCCCTCGAGTTTGATTAACTCGTACTGGCCTTAGCCTTTAAATTCGGGCAATGCGAAATAAGCTTCATGCCCTCGAGTTTGATTAACTCGTACTGGCCTTAGCCTTTAAATTCGGGCAATGCGAAATAAGCTTCATGCCCTCGAGTTTGATTAACTCGTACTGGCCTTAGCCTTTAAATTCGGGCAATGCGAAATAAGCTTCATGCCCTCGAGTTTGATTAACTCGTACTGGCCTTAGCCTTTAAATTCGGGCAATGCGAAATAAGCTTCATGCCCTCGAGTTTGATTAACTCGTACTGGCCTTAGCCTTTTAATACGGGCAATGTCAAATAGACTTCATGCCCTCGAATTTTATTAACTCGGACTAGCCTCTGCATTTAAATTCAGGAATTCCAAATAAGCTTCATGCCCTCGAATTCTATTAACCCGGACTGGCCTTAACCTTTAAATTCGGGAAATGCCAAATAAGCTTCTTGTCCTCGAATTTTATTAACTCGGACTGGCCTTAGCCTTTAAATTTGGGAAAGGCAAAATAAGCTTCTTGACCTCGAGTTTTATTAACTCGGACTAGACCTAGCCTTTAACTTCGAGCAATGCCAAATACGTTTCATGCCCTCTAATGTTATTAACTTGTATTGGCTTAACCTTTAAAATGGGGCAATGCCAAATAAGCTTCATCCCCTTGAGTTTTATTAACTCGGACTAGACCTAGTCTTTAAATCCAAACAATGCCAAATAAGCTTCATGTCCTCGAGTTTTATTAACTCAGACTGGCCATAGCCTTTAAATTCGGGTATAGCCAAATAAGTTTCATGCCCTCGAGTTTTATTAACTCGGACTGGCCTTATCCTTTAAATTCGGGTAATGCCAAATAAGCTTCACGCCCTCGAGTTTTCTATTAACTCGGATGGGCCTTAGCCTTTAAATTCGCGCAATGCCAAATAAGCTTCATGCCCTTGAGTTTTATTAAGTCGGACTAGCCTTAGCCTTTAACTTCGGGCAATGACTAATAATCTTCATTCCCTCGAGTTTTATTAACTCGGACTAGCCTTAGCCTTTAAATTCGGGCAATGCCAAATAAGCTTCATGCCCTCGAATGTTTTATTAACTCGGACTTGCCTTAACCTTTAAATTCGGGCAATGCCAAATAAGCTTCATGCCATCGAGTTTTATTAACTCAGACTGGCCTTGGCCTTTAAATTCGAGCAACGCAAAATAAGCTTCATGCCCTCGAGTTTTATTAACTCGAACTGGCCTTAGCCTTTAAATTCGGACAATGCCAAATAAGCTTTATGCCCTCGAGTTATGGATTAACTCAGACTGGCCTTGGCCTTTAAATTCGAGCAACGCAAAATAAGCTTCATGCCCTCTAGTGTTATTAACTTGTACTGGCTTAACCTTTGAAATCGGGCAATGCCAAATAAGCTTCTCGCCCTGGAGTTTTATTAACTCGGACTGGCCTTCGCCTTTAAATTCGGGCAATGCCAAATAAGCTTCATGCCCTCGAGTTTTATTAACTCGGACGGGCCTTAGCCTTTAAATTCTGGCAATGCCAAATAAGCTTCATTCCCTCGAGTTTTATTAACTCGGACTGGTCTTAGCATTTAAATTCGGGCAATGCCAAATAAGCTCCATGCCCTCGAATTTTTGATTAACTCGAACTGGCCTCAACCTTTAAATTCGGACAATTCCAAATAAGCTTCATGCCATTGAGTTTTATTTACTCGGACTGGACTTAGCCTTTAAATTCTGGCAATGCCAAATAAGCTTCATGCCCTCGGGTTTTATTAACTCGGACTAGACCTAGCCTTTAAATCCGAGCAATGCCAAATACGATTCATGCCCTCGAGGTTTATTAACTCGGACTGGCCTTAGCCTTTAAATTCGGGCAATGCCAAATAAGTTTCATGCCCTCGAGTTTTATTAACTCGGACTGGCCTTAGCCTTTTAATTCGGGCAATGCAAAATAAGCTTCATGACCTCGAGTTTTATTAACTCGGACTGGTCGTAGCATTTAAATTCGGGCAATGCCAAATAAGCTTTATGCCCTCGAGTTATTGATTAACTCGGACTGGTCGTAGCCTTCAAATTCAGGCGATGCCAAATAAGCTTTATGCCCTCGAGTTTGTGATTAACTCGGACTGGCCTTAGCCTTTAAATTCGGGCAATGCGAAATAAGCTTCATGCCCTCGAGTTTTATTAACTCGGACTGGCCATTGAATTTAAATTCGGGCAATGCCAAATAAGCTTGATTCCCTTGACTTTTATTAACTCGGACTGGCCTTAGCCTTTAAATTCGGGCAATGCCAAATAAGCTTCATGCCCTCGAATGTTTTATTAACTCGGATTGGCTTAGCCTTTAAATTCGGACAATGCCAAATAAGCTTCATGCCATCGAGTTTTATTAACTCGGACTGGCCTTGGCCTTTAAATTCGAGCAACGCAAAATAAGCTTCATGCCCTCGAGTTTTATTAACTCGGACTTGCCTTAGCCTTTAAATTCGGGTAATCCCTAATTAGCTTCATGCCCTTGGGTTTTATTAACTCGGACTGGCCTTAGCCTTTAAATTCGGGCAATGCCAAATAAGCTTCATGCCCTCGAGTTTTATTAACTCGGACAGGTCTTAGCCTTTAATTTGTGGCAATTCCAAATAAGCTTCATTCCCTCGAGTTTTATTAACTCGGACTGGTCTTAGCATTGAAATTCGGGCAATGCCAAATAAGCTTCATGCCCTCGAGTTTTATTAACTCGGACAGGTCTTAGCCTTTAATTTGTGGCAATTCCAAATAAGCTTCATTCCCTCGAGTTTTATTAACTCGGACTGGTCTTAGCATTGAAATTCGGGCAATGCCAAATAAGCTGCATGCCCTCGAATTTTTGATTAACACGGACTGGCCTCAACCTATAAATTCGGACAATTCCAAATAAGCTTCATGCCATCGAGTGTTATTAACTTGGACTGGACTTAGCCTTTAAATTCTGGCAATGCCAAATGAGCTTCATGCCCTCGAGTTTTATTAACTCGGACTAGACCTAGCCTTTAAATCCGAGCAATGATAAATAATCTTCATGCCCTCGAGTTTTATTAATTCGGACTGGCCTTTGCCTTTAAATTCGAACAATGCCAAATAAGCTTCATGCCCTCGAGTTCTATTAACTCGGACAGGCCTTAGCCTTTAAATTCAGGCAATGCAAAATAAGCTTCATGACCTCAAGTTTTATTAACTCGGACTGGCCGTAGCATTCAAATTCGAGCAATGCCAAATAAGCTTTATGCCCTCGAGTTATTGATTAACTCGGATTGGTCGTAGCCTTCAAATTCGGGCAATGCCAAATAAGCTTTATGCCCTTGAGTTTTTGATTAACTCGGACTGGCCTTAGCCTTTAAATTCGAACAATGCCAAATAAGCTTCATGCCCTCGAGTTTTATTAACTCGGATAGGCCTTAGCCTTTAAATTCAGGCAATGCAAAATAAGCTTCATGACCTCGAGTTTTATTAACTCGGACTGGCTGTAGCATTTAAATTCGGGCAATGCCAAATAAGCTTTATGCCCTCGAGTTATTAATTAACTCGGATTGGTCGTAACCTTCAAATTCGGGCAATGCCAAATAAGCTATATGCCCTCGAGCTTTTGATTAACTCGGACTGGCCTTAGCCTTTAAATTCGGGCAATGCGAAATAAGCTTCATGCCCTCGAGTTTTATTAACTCAGACTGGCCGTAGAATGTAAATTCGGGCAATGCCAAATAAGCTTTATGCCCTCGAGTTATGGATTAACTCAGACTGGCCTTAGCCTTTAAATTCGGGCAATGCAAAATAAGCTTCATGCCCTCTAGTGTTATTAACTTGTACTGGCTTAACCTTTAAATTCAGTCAATGCCAAATAAGCTTCATGCCCACAAGTTTTATTTACTCGGACTGGCCTTAGCCTTTAAATTCGGGAAATGGCAAATACGCTTCATGCCCTCGCGTTTTATTAACTTAGACTGGCCTTAGCCTTTAAATTCGGGCAATGCCAAATAAGCTTCATGCCCACAAGTTTTATTTACTCGGACTGGCCTTAGCCTTTAAATTCGGGCAATACCAAAAAAGCTTCATGCCCTCGAGTTTTATTAACTCAGATTGGCCTTAACCTTTAAATTTAGGCAATGCCAAATAAGATTCATGCCCTCGAGTTTTATTAACTCAGACTGTCCTTAGCCTTAAAATTCGGGCAATGGCAAATAATCTTCATGCCCTCGAGTTTTATTAACTTGGACTAGACCTAGCCTTTAAATCCGAGCAATGCCAAATTAGCTTCATGCCCATGCGTTTTATAAACTTGGACTGCCCTTAGCCTTCAAATTAGGCCAATGCCAAATAAGCTTCATTCACTCGAGTGTTATTAACTCGGACTACTTAAGCCTTTAACTTCGGGCAATGCCAATTAAACTTCATGCCCTCGAGTTTTTGATTAACCCAGACTGGCCTTAGCCTTTAAATTCGGGCAATGCCAAATAAGCATCATGCCATCGAGTTTTATAAACTGGGAGTGGCCTTAGCCGTTAAATTTGAGCAATGCAAAATAAGCTTCATGCCCTCGGGTTTTATTAACTCGGACTGGCCTTAGCCTTTAAATTCGTGCAATCCCTAATAAGCTTCATGCCCTCTGGTTTTATTAACTCGGACTGGCCTTAGCTTTTAAAATCGGGTAATGCCAAATAAGCTTCATGCCCTCTAGTGTTATTAACTTGTACTGGATTAACCTTTAAAATCGGGCAATGCCAAATAAGCTTCATGCCCTTGAGTTTTATTAACTCGGACTGGCTGTAGCCTTTAAATTCAGGCAAAGCCAAATAAGCTTCATGCCCTCGAGTTTTATTAACTCGGACTGGCCTTAGCCTTTAAATTCGGGCAATGCCAAATAAGCTTCATTCCCTTGAGTTTTATCAACTTGGACTCGCCTTAGCCTTTAAATTCGGGCAATGCCATATAAGCTTCATGCCCTCGAATTTTTGATTAACTCGGACTGGCCTTAGTCTTTAAATTCGGGCAATGCCAAATAAGCTTCATGCCATCGAGTTTTATTAACTCAGACTAGCCTTAGCCTTTAAATTCGGCCAATGCCAAATAAACGTCTTGCCCTCTAGTTTTTGATTAACTCGGATGGGCCTTAGCCTTTAAATTCGCGCAATGCCAAATAAGCTTCATGCCCTCGAGTTTTATTAAATAGGGCTGGACTTAGCCATTAAATTCGGGAAATGCCAAATAAGCTTCATGCCCTCGAGTTTTATTAACTCGAACTGGACTTAGCCTTTAAATTCGAGCAATGCCAAATAAGCTTCATGCCCTCGAGTTTTATTAACTCGGACTGGTCGTGGCCTTCGAATTCGGGCAATGCCAAATAAGCTTTATGCCCTCGAGTTTTTGATTAACTCGGACTGGCCTTAGCCTTTAAATTCGGCCAATGTCAAATAACATTTATGCCCTCGAGTTTTGTTAACTTGGATTGATCTTAGCCTTTAAATTCGGGAAATGCCAAATAAGCTTCATGCCCTCGAGTTTTATTAATTCTAATTGGCCTTAGCCTTTAAATTCGGGCAATGCCAAGTTATCTTCATGCCCTCGAGTTTTATTAACTCGGACTGACCTTAGCCTTTAAATTCGGGTAATGCCAAATAAGCTCCATACCCTCGAATTTTATTAACACGGATTGGCCTTAACCTTTAAATTAAGGCAATGCCAAATAAGATTCATGCCCGCGGATTTTATTAACTCGGACTGTCCTTAGCCTTAAAAATCAGGCAATGCCAAATAATCTACATGCCCTCGAGTTTTATTAACTCGGACTGTCCTTAGCCTTAAAAATCAGGCAATGCCAAATAATCTACATGCCCTCGAGTTTTATTAACTCGGACTAGACCAAGCCTTTAAATATGAGCAATGCAAAATTAGCTTCATGCCCTCGCGTTTTATTAACTTGGACTGGCCTTAGCCTTTAAATTCGGCCAATGCCAAATAAGCTTCATTCCCTCGAATGTTATTAACTCGGACTGCCTAAGACTTTGAATTCAGGCAATGCCAAATAAGCTTCATGCCCTCGAGTTTTATTAACTCGGACTGGCCTTAGCCTTTAAATTCGGGTAATGCCAAATAAGCTTCATTCCCTTGAGTTTTATTAACTTGGACTGGCCTTAGCCTTTAAATTCGGCCAATGCCAAATAAGCTTCATTCCCTCGAATGTTATTAACTCGGACTGCCTAAGACTTTGAATTCAGGCAATGCCAAATAAGCTTCATGCCCTCGAGTTTTATTAACTCGGACTGGCCTTAGCCTTTAAATTCGGGTAATGCCAAATAAGCTTCATTCCCTTGAGTTTTATTAACTTGGACTGGCCTTAGCCTTTAAATTTGGGCAATGCCATATAAGCTTCATGCCCTCGAATTTGTGATTAACTCGGACTGGCCTTAGCCTTTAAATTCGGGCAATGCCAAATAAGCTTTATGCCATCGAGTTTTATTAACTCGGACTAGCCTTAGCCTTTAAATTCGGGCAATGCCAAATAAGCTTCACGCCCTCGAGTTTTGGATTAACCCGGATGGGCCTTAGCCTTTAAATTCGCACAATGCCAAATAAGCTTCATGCCCTCGAGTTTTATTAAGTCGGACTGGCCTTAGCCTTTAAATTCGGGCAAACCCTAATAAGCTCCATGCCCTCGGGTTTTATTAACTCGGACTGGCCTTAGCTTTTAAAATCGGGCAATTCCAAATAAGCTTCATGCCCTCTAGTGTTATTAACTTGTACTGGCTTAACCTTTAAAATCGGGCAATGCCAAATAAGCTTCATACCCTTGAGTTTTATTAACTCGGACTCGTCTTCGCTTTTAAATTCAGGCAATGCCAAATAAGCTTCATGCCCTCGAGTTTTATTAACTCGGACTCGTCTTCGCTTTTAAATTCAGGCAATGCCAAATAAGCTTCATACCCTTGAGTTTTATTAACTTGGACTAGACTTAGCTTTTAAATTCGGGCAATACCATATAAGCTTCATGCCCTCGAATTTGTGATTAACTCGAACTGGCCTTAACCTTTAAATTCGGGCAATGCCAAATAAGCTTCATGCCATCGAGTTTTATTAACTCGGACTAGCCTTAGCCTTTACATTCGGGCAATGCCAAATAAGCTTCATGCCATCGAGTTTTATTAACTCGGACTAGCCTTAGCCTTTACATTCGGGCAATGCCAAATAAGCTTCACGCCCTCGAGTTTTTTATTAATTCGGATGGGACTTAGCCTTTAAATTCGCGCAATGCCAAATAAGCTTCATGCCCTCGAGTTTTATTAAGTCGGACTGGCCTTAGCCTTTAAATGCGGGCAATGCCAAATAAGCTTCATGCCCTCGAGTTTTATTAACTCAGACATGCCTTAGCCTTTAAATTCGAGCAATGCCAAATAAGCTTCATGCCCTCGAGTTTTATTAACTCAGACATGCCTTAGCCTTTAAATTCGAGCAATGCCAAATAAGCTTCATGCCCTGGAGTTTTATTAACTCGGACTGGTCGTGGCCTTCACGTTCGGGCAATGCCAAATAAGCTTTATGCCCTCGAGCTTTTGATTAACTCGGACTGGCCTTATCCTTTAATTTCGGGCAATGCCAAATAAGCTTCATGCCATCGAGTTTTATTAACACGGACTGGCCTTAGCCTTTAAATTCGGCCAATTCCAAATAAACTTCATGCCCTCGAGTTTTATTAACTTGGATTGGTCTTAGCTTTTAAATTCGGTCAATGTCAAATAAGCTTCATGCCCTCGAGTTTTATTAACTCGTACTGGCCTTAGCCTTTAAATTCGGAAAATTCCAAATAAGCTTCATTCCCTCGAGTTTTATTAATTCTAATTGTCCTTAGCCTTTAAATTCGGGCAATGCCAAATTATCTTCATGCCCTCGAGTTTTATTAACTCGGACTGACCTTAGCCTTTAAATTCGGGCAATGCCAAATAAGCTTCATGCCCTCGAATTTTATTAACATGGATTGGCCTTAACCTTTAAATTCAGGCAATGCCAAATACGATTCATGCCCTCGAATTTTATTAACTCGGACTGTCCTTAGCCTTAAAATTCAGGCAATGCCTAACAATCTACATGCCCTCGAGTTTTATTAACTCGTTCTAGACCGAGCCTTTAAATATGAGCAATGCCAAATTAGCTTCATGCTCTCGCGTCTTATTAACTTGGACTGGCCTTAGCCTTTAAATTCGGCCAATGGGAAATAAGCTTCATTCCCTCGAATGTTATTAACTCGGACTGTCTAAGCCTTTGAATTCAGGCAATGCCAAATAAGCTTCATGTCCTCGACTTATTGATAAACTCGAACTGGCCTTAGCCTTTAAATTCGGGCAATGCCAAATAAGCTTCATGCCATCGAGTTTTATTAACTCGGACTGGCTTTAGCCTTTAAATTCGGGTAATGCCAAATAACCTTCATACCCTCGAGTTTTTGATTAACTCGGACTGGCTTTAGCCTTTAAATTCGGGTAATGCCAAATAACCTTCATACCCTCGAGTTTTTGATTAACTCGGACTGGCTTTAGCCTTTAAATTCGGGTAATGCCAAATAACCTTCATACCCTCGAGTTTTTGATTAACTCGGACTGGCTTTAGCCTTTAAATTCGGGTAATGCCAAATAACCTTCATACCCTCGAGTTTTTGATTAACTCGGACTGGCTTTAGCCTTTAAATTCGGGTAATGCCAAATAACCTTCATACCCTCGAGTTTTTGATTAACTCGGACTGGCTTTAGCCTTTAAATTCGGGTAATGCCAAATAACCTTCATACCCTCGAGTTTTTGATTAACTCGGACTGGCTTTAGCCTTTAAATTCGGGTAATGCCAAATAACCTTCATACCCTCGAGTTTTTGATTAACTCGGACTGGCTTTAGCCTTTAAATTCGGGTAATGCCAAATAACCTTCATACCCTCGAGTTTTTGATTAACTCGGACTGGCTTTAGCCTTTAAATTCGGGTAATGCCAAATAACCTTCATACCCTCGAGTTTTTGATTAACTCGGACTGGCTTTAGCCTTTAAATTCGGGTAATGCCAAATAACCTTCATACCCTCGAGTTTTTGATTAACTCGGACTGGCTTTAGCCTTTAAATTCGGGTAATGCCAAATAACCTTCATACCCTCGAGTTTTTGATTAACTCGGACTGGCTTTAGCCTTTAAATTCGGGTAATGCCAAATAACCTTCATACCCTCGAGTTTTTGATTAACTCGGACTGGCTTTAGCCTTTAAATTCGGGTAATGCCAAATAACCTTCATACCCTCGAGTTTTTGATTAACTCGGACTGGCTTTAGCCTTTAAATTCGGGTAATGCCAAATAACCTTCATACCCTCGAGTTTTTGATTAACTCGGACTGGCTTTAGCCTTTAAATTCGGGTAATGCCAAATAACCTTCATACCCTCGAGTTTTTGATTAACTCGGACTGGCTTTAGCCTTTAAATTCGGGTAATGCCAAATAACCTTCATACCCTCGAGTTTTTGATTAACTCGGACTGGCTTTAGCCTTTAAATTCGGGTAATGCCAAATAACCTTCATACCCTCGAGTTTTTGATTAACTCGGACTGGCTTTAGCCTTTAAATTCGGGTAATGCCAAATAACCTTCATACCCTCGAGTTTTTGATTAACTCGGACTGGCTTTAGCCTTTAAATTCGGGTAATGCCAAATAACCTTCATACCCTCGAGTTTTTGATTAACTCGGACTGGCTTTAGCCTTTAAATTCAGGCAATGCCAAATAAGCTTCTTGCCATCGAGCTTTATTAACTCGGACTGGCCTTAGCCTTTAAATTCGGGTAATGCCAAATAACCTTCATACCCTCGAGTTTTTGATTAACTCGGATGGGCCTTTGCCTTTAAATTAGGGCAATGCCAAATAAGCTTCATGCCCTAGAGTTTTATTAACTCGGACTGGCCGTAGCCTTCAAATTCGGGCAATGCTAAATAAGCTTTATGCCCTCGAGTTTTTGATT
>AWOL01S0055529.1:0-14330 GCA_000715115.1 Nicotiana otophora | reverse complement strand
GAATTTGTGGCTCGATGAGCGGTGGAATGGCTTTGTGATGAGTATGATGTAACTGCGGGATGTGTTAAGACGATTGGAATATGACGAGAAGTGTTTCCTTGAAATGTAAAGGAAGGCCATTGGGCGCTTGATTTTCGTTTTGATGTGACGTACGGTCTCGAGTGTGAATATTTTGAAGGATCTTTCACGTTGTTAGATTTTGGGACAAATTAAATTCTCATGTCTTGTCAATGAGTTTGGACTCAATAAGAGTAAGTGATTGTGTAGTAATTGTGGTGGGTATTTCTGATGTTGATGGCTCGAGAAAGATGATCTTCGAAGAGACTTACAATCGGCAACATTTTATTGGTTCAGGTGCGACAGAGATGTATTTCGATTTGATGCAGTAGTTGGGTAGCAAAGTATGAGGGAAGACATGATGGGAAATATTTCGCGGTGGTTGAAGTACTAGCAAGTCAAGTAGGAGAAGTAGTGGTTAAGAAGTTTCTTAAAGGAGATGATTTAACCGAAGTAAGAGTGGCAGATTGGCATATGAATTCAATGGTAGGGTAGTCGTGCACCTTGAGAAAGTGTAGAATGGTTTGGAATAGTGATAGAATGTGATTTGGCCTGCAGACTTTATTTGGAGTCATGGTTACTGTACAAAGAAAGATTGAATATGTCAGAAAGGAGTTTGTTTGAAACGAAGAAGGATGTGAAGATTTGATTATCATTTCAGGCACAATATGACTTGAGTTCGGAAGGTATTGTTGAACTTTCAGTTAGTGTCAATAGGGAAAGTACAAACTTATACAAATGGTAGGCGAGCATTAGCTCAGGAAAAATTTGATGATTACGTAGTTGTTGCACCCAGTGCAACATCGTTGGAAGATGTCGGTAAGGAATTCCACATGTGGGTTATCTCCGGTGAGTACTTAGCGGTGGCGTGATATTGATGAAACTTCTGCGAGAAATATTAGTTGCTACCTAGTAAGAGGTCGAATGTGTGATTGTGGCTGGTGATTCAGAATGTTTATGAGAAGCTTAACAAAAGACTTCGAGAAGTCTGGCGGGTTAACGGTGCGAGATCTTGGTAATTGAGAAGGAAAAATCCTTGCGGGTTCTAATTTTATATAATTGCAGCTTGAGGCTAAGTGGGGGAGTCTGCTATCGACGAGTTGATTGCACAATTATGTGTCATATTAGTTTCGGTTCGGGGTATACTGGTGAATCAATTATGACTTGCAGAGGCCGAGATCGAGGATGACTCGGGCAAAGGAATTTTTGGACACAAGTTGTATTAAACTTTATGGTTATAGGAGGACCATAAAATAATTGAGTGGTTATTCACGAAGAATGTAGTGTACATGGAGCGGGAATTTGCTGGGTTGCGTAGGAGTGCGGGTTACTCTTTATTTCCCTTGGGTGTTGGTGTGCTAATGGGGCACAGGTCGTTTCGGTCCATTTGGTCGGTTAATTCAAGATTTGAGTAGAGTGGATGACTCTCAAGAATGGTTCTAATGGATTCAAGATTTATATGTAGCGATTTGAAATTTTCAAGATTTATATATATGACTAGAAAACTGGGAGTTGCATTGAACGGTGTCGAGACTCGTGGCATTTTATATCATTGTAAATTATGCATTTCAGTATCAAAAAGGTGAAGGAAACAGTTTTAGGTTCACATAAAGTCTCTTCGGAGTAAGAATTTTTGGTTGTGGTACCTATGGGATACATAAAAAAGGGAATTCAGCAGCTTATAAGCCTTAGGGCGGTGTGATTCTATGCTAGAGTTCGTGGGGCAAGTTTTAGTTAAGGATAGTATTGTTGTAACAAGGAAAAAGTAGCAATTTGAAGGCAATTTGGAAAGGACTTGGAGAAAAGGACAACTTGGTAGTAGGTTGGGGTAGCACAGTAATGGGTATGATCGGTTCTTTGAGTACTTATGACGTGGCTAGTATCTACAGGTATTTCGTGGAAATGCTCTCAGATTTGGCAACATGTGTGGCTTGGTGGAGTTAGAAGAATTCAGTTCAGATAACTTGGTTATGTTCAAATAGATTTCAAAGTGTTCATGATGGTTTCTACCATGGTTTGAACCAGATATTTGCTACCGGTGTATGGAACGTATTGTGTGTTATCATTTCCTCCTAGAAAGAAGCAAGAAAGAGGTTTCTGACTAATAAGGTATGTAATTTTCTAGTGACTCGGAGTTGATAATGGAATTTTTATGCTTGTCACATGATGGAATAATAGATGTGGTGTGGTGTGCGAGAATAGGATTTACATGTACAAGGTCACAGTTCAGTTTTGAAGGGAAGGACATAAATTCTTAGGCAGCATGGACGGTTTCCAATGACTAGGTAAATGATATTACTATTTGGTATGGCTTGATGAGAGTGTACATTTCAGAAGGGGCATGTGTTGTGATTTATGGGTACTTCGCTGGTATTGCGACACTCTCCCGGTTGATCGACTGTTGATATTCAAGTTTTTACCAGGCGGCACGGAAGAATTTTTGAAGTATTTCTCGTAGGATGATTGTGTATGAGAGATGTGTTAGGCATTCGGGCGGTGGAGGTGGAATCAAATATGGTGATTCATGTGTTCTATGGAATTGGAGATTGGGAGTTCTCAGGAGCAGATTGTTTCATGGTTGTGGACTGTGAAGTTGTGGCCGGAGCTAGCAAGATGATAGAAGGTGTTATGATTCAGTCATTGTGGACTTTCAGAGGTTATTTATCTATTAGTGGCTGACCATAGTTTATTTGGGGCCCATTTATAGGCCCAATTAGGATGTGTATTCTACACCGAGCCGGATTGATTGGCTCCATACTGCTATTGTTGAAGGATGTGTCATTCGGTTGATGTGAAGCTTATTTGTATTCTGAAATGATTTGTGAGTTACTCTTCTATGCTACGAGGAGTTGTGATTTGTTGGTTATATGCACATATGGTGCAGTTATATTGTGGCTTTATAGCGGAATGTGAGCGAGAATAGTATTGGATATTGCTTGGTTGATAAGGTATTGGTCATGTTCTTTCGGATTTTGTGTGGCATGGTGTCGTTTGCTTCTCTGTGGTTATGGTAATGCACTTTGGGTACTTGATGTCGAATTGAGAAAGGTTATTGATTTTAGCAGGGTGGCTTGGGGTGTTTCATATGGATCAATATTTGGATAGGGTCACGTATTACAGCAGAGTTATGTGGAAATATGATCCTTTGTGTAAGATTCGTGTGTTATGGTTCTGCGGTGTGTGATGGGTTCTTAGCATTGTGTCGGGGTGGTACCCGTCGAGCTTGCGGAACAGTTCTCCTGTTTGGGTCATTGTTACGATTGGGTACATTTGGAATGTTGCTATCTGGGGCACGGATTGCATGAGTTGTGGCTTTAGATTGTATTGATGTGTCATATCACTAGAGTGGTCGTGTTGGATGAGACGAGGTCATTGGTCCTAGAATGAACGCTATTAGATTTGATTGTGATATAATTGGGAGGATAATATCGGAAGTCGGCTTTGAAATTGGCTATAGTTCTTGTAGAAGGAACGGGATCTCCATGACATGTTGGTCTAATGAATGGTTATGAATTCGGTATGTTTCTTTCATCATCAGCAGTGTACGAAGGTTTTAGAATGAGGTTTTGTCTGATATGAGGTTTATTACCGGCACTGGGATGATTTGGGTCGATACTGTGATTTGAAATCATTGCTTCGAGCATTCGAGCTATGCAGTATTTGAATTTGAGTATTTAAGTTATGGTTACGGCTTTTGGTACAGCTTGTTCAGACTTATACGGTATGTAGATGCGAACTTCTGATCTTATAGGAAATTTTGGATGTCGGAAATTTGATTCGGAGGCTTGTGGGCTAGGTTGAATTGAGAAATTTCAGTTATGCTGTGCTATCGAATCTGTATGGGATAGGGTATGTGGGATCACCCCCGGGTATGTGCACGGGAAAGTTACACAGCGATTTGATGGCTTTTGGAACAACTCTGGGCACGTTCGAAGACGAACGCATGTTTAAGTGGGGGAGGATGTAATGACCCGACCGGTCGTTTTGAACATTTGCACTTCGCTCGGTTGTTTGAGGGCATGAGTAGCTCTGTATGATATACTTTGACTTGTGTGAATCATCGTTTTTGGTTTTGCAGGTATTTCAGAATCGAATTGGAAGAAAGAATTTCATTATTGAAGCTTTAAATTGGGAGAGTTGACCAAGTTTGACTTTTTAGTATTTGACCTCGAATTTAAATTCTGATGGTTCCGTTAGCTCCGTTAGGTAATTTTGGACTTAGGAGTGCGTCCGGAATGTGATTTGGAGGTCCGTGGTAGAATTAGGCTTGAATTGAGAAAGTTAAAAATTAGGCGATTTTGGCCGGCAGTGAAAAATTTGATATCGGGGTTGGAATGGTATTCCAGAAGTTGGAGTAGGTTCGTAGTGTCATTTTTGACGTGTGTGCAAAATTTGAGGTCATTCGAACGTGGTTTGGTTGGTTTCGGCATCAATTGTCGAATTTAGAAGTTTAGAAGTTCTTAGGCTTGAATCCGAGGGTAATTTGGTAATTTGATGTTATTTTGAGTAATTCGAAGGTTCGGCTAAGTTTGTATGTTGATATATGACATGTTGGTATTTTTGGTTGAGGTCGCGAGGGCCTCGGGGCGATTCCGGGTGGTTAACGGATTTGTTGAAGTTGGAAAATGCAGTTGAAGCTGCTGCTACTGATATTTCCACACCTGCGGAAGGAGGAGTCGCAGGTGCGTTTGGGGTAGTCGCAGATGCGGAAATGGAAGCCCAAGGCTGTGAACGCATGTGCCAAGGATTTGTCGCATCTGTGAGCCAGCAGGTGCGAGGCCTTGAGCGCAAATGCGGAAAGGAAGGGTTGAGTCGGTTCTGCAGAAGCGAAAGTGTTGCGCAGGAGCGCGCCCACAGGTGCGGAACCTGGGGCGCAGGTGAGGAATTTGAGGACTTAAGTGGTTCTCGCAGGTGCGAGGATTCGACCGCAGGTGCAGTTCTGCAGGAGCAGACATTTGGCCCAGCTCGTGGTTTTGTCTTTATTTTTTAATTTTTGGATTTGAGAAACTCGGGAGAGAGGCAATATTTCGAAGGTTTTCAAGGAGCAATGTTGGGGTAAGTGATCCTAACCCATAATGGTATAAATTTCGTGAATCTATGGCTTTGTTCATCATTAATTAGTAGGATTTTGGAGTGAAAATGAGGGGTTAAGGCTTGAGATTTTGGAGAATTTAAATTAAGGATTTGAGGGACCAAACGATATTGAATTTTGATGAATTTAGTATGTATGAACTCGTGAGTGAATGTGCGTTCTAGTTTTGTAAATTTTATCGGATTCGAGACGTGAGCCCGGGGGCCGGGTTTGAGCCAATTTCGGGTGTTTGGGCCAATTTGATAGTTTTTCTTGTGGAATTCATCCCATTAATGTATATTGATGGTATTGTACTGATTGTGAATAGATTTGGAGCATTTGGAGGCCGAATCCAGAGGCAAGAGCATTGCGGGGTAGAGATTTGACCGGTTTGAGGTAAGTAACGATTGTAAATCTAGTCCTGAGGGTATGAAACCCCAGATTTTGTACCATTTTACTATTTTAAGGTGACACACATGCTAGGTGACGGGCGTGAGGGAGTGCACTGTTGGGGATTATGATTTGGTCCGTCCCGTAGCAACTGTAAAGTTGCATATTTTGTCAAAATTATATGATACTTATATGTTTTAGAAAGAGTTTCTGTAAATTAGGTTGAATGCCATGTTTGGGCCTTGTGCCGATGTTGTTTGGACCCTTAGGGGCCTTTCCTTACTATCCCCTCACTATTTGCGATTGAAAGTTTATACTCAGTCATGGTTATACCTGTTTACTGCATAACTTAGTTTTTCCTTACTCTATTTTGATGCATATAAATGTTGTTTTGGGCTGAGTACCCTGTCTTTTTACTGAAATGCCCGAGTGGCTTGAGAGGTTTATCACTGAGTGAGGCCGACGACCTGATTTGTGAGGATATTTATGGGATCGGGTTGTACGTCGTAGCATGTTCGATATAGGCCGAGGGCCTGAGTGATTTATGCCATGAGTTGGCTTGATATAGCACTTGGGCTGAAGGAGCCCCTCTGGAGTCTGTCCACAGCCCCAGTGAGCGCAGGTACCGACTGAGTGTGAGTGCTGTGTCCCGAGTGATTGGGAGGCATGAGTGATTGTGAGGTATGCCCGAGTGGCATGAGTGATTGTGAGGTATGCCCGAGTGGCATGAGTGATTGTGAGGTATGCCCGAGAGGCAAGAGTGACTGAGATTTGCCCGAGGGGCTGTATACGAGTGATTGGGAGGTATGACCGAGGGGTTGTTGTTTATGATTTTATCATTTTTCTCACCTTTTCATTTAGCCTCTGTTTGAAAACTGTTGAAAAATATCTTTAAATGATTTTACTGGAACTGGATTTAAACGAGATGTTTTGATTCAAATCCTGATTTTTAAAACATGTGGTATTTTATTGAGATTTCATGATATGAACTTTTTATGCTTTATTGCTCGTCACTTTTGATCAGTATTTATTTATTGTTGTTACTTATTGAGTTGGCGTACTCACGTTACTCCCTGCACCTTATGTGCAGATCCAGGTGTAGCTGGATACGGTAGCCGTTGTTGATTATTCTGGCTGCAGATCCTTCTGCCTGGCGATCGTAGCCCTGCTTTTCTCCCTCCTATCTTCCTTTAGTTGTATTAGCTATTTTCCAAACTATGTTAGTCTTGGTATTGTTAGACAGATTGCAGTAGATGCTCATGATTAGTGACACCCTGATGTCGGGCTTTTCTTTTCGCATTTTTGTTTTGATTTGAACTCCTTTACGAAGGGTTTTTTACGCTATATAGCCTTGAAATTATCCTTGAAATGAAAATATCGGTTTGTTTTGGAATGAGTCGTCTTGCCTAGTTCCATGATAGGCGCCATCACGACAAGTTAGGTTTTTGGGTCGTGACATCTACATTGAAGACGACGATCCTCTTCAATTTAACAAGATGCTCGACCTGTTGAGATAGTTACACCAACCGAGGACGATGCCTCGGCACTTTGGGGAGAGTTTGATTTGGTAGATAATGTCAACTCCAGTTTTCGGGCCCTAATTGATGTGCCTAATACTACAGGGCTGAGTACCGGGTCCCTACCGTCTCTGGTTGGCGAGCATCCAACAACGAGCACTACATTTGATGCAGTTGCTTCTCGCTCTTCAACTCCACCAGCTTTATCTCTATATTCACCAACACCAGCAACTACTACATCATTTCCATCTTCATTGACTCTTCCACCATCAATTGCTACATCATCTCCATCGGTCGCACCTGACCACGAAGAAGGTGTTACTCTTCCACAGTTCCCAGTTCACGGGAATTTAGGACAAAATTATGCTGCCCCTTCTGAAGATCCACAAATGAGGAGGAATGTTACTCTATCGGTCTCTACCAGATGCAACATGTTATCCCGGCCGGTGGAGCTTGCTACTTATCTGAAGCCTTTGGCTTCAGAGAAAGACTGGGAAAAGATTCATGCACTCTCGGGAGAGTGTTTGTTGAACAATTCCATGCACAATGTTGCAACGGTATATTCCTTTATTCCTTTATTACTCCTTCTATTTTTGGGTATGAACATATCTTGAATTTTACCCTTCTTACTTTGTAGGACAACTTTCTTGCTTCCGAGGGCCTTCAGAGATTGATTCGTGAAAAGGAAGAGATTACCTCTGCACGGGATCAGCTTTTAGTAGAGCAGGAGCAACACGTCGCTCTCATTTCGGAACTGGAAGCCAAAGTTGCTGAGGTTGTTGTATTGGAAGCTCATTTGCAGCAAAGCGAGCAAGAAGTGGTAACCCTTAGCCAAGAAATTGGCCCGCTGAGGGTTAGGTTTGACCAAGCCAGGGCCAAATGGGCTGAAGTCCACAACATCGTTCTTGCTGCAACCGAACGTGAGGCTGCCTCCGCTGAAAGAGTGACCAACTTAGAGGCAGCCTTGAACTCCAAAATTGAAGAGCTTGCTACTACGGGGGCGAAACACGCCCAACTGGAAGAGAAGTACATGAAAACTATCAAGCATAATAGGCTTTTTAGTTCAACTATCTGTAACCTTGATGTTAGCCTCAAATCTGCTAGATCCGCCTAGGAAAACCTTTTTGCCGAGGTAACCTACCTCAAAGAAGAACTTAAGCGCCAAGCAACTTCCCATGTTGTTGAGAAAACTTACGCTATGTACAGCATGAGGAGAAAAACCTTGGAAGAGGCCAAAACTGGTGTCATTGATTTGGATGCCGAAATTGCTAAAGCCCGTGAGCTTGAGTAAGCTGCTAAAAATGGACTCCTAGCGAGGTCCGATGCACCTGGTCCTTCTGGTTCCGGTTCCAAGTTCTAGGGAACTGAAGAAGAATCGGAGGATGGTGATGCTGAAGGCCAAAATGGTGAAAATGTTGAGCCATCGGTGGGTCCATCTACTTCTCCCCGGGGCGCGGGAACTTCTCTTCCTCCTGGTTCCTGAGATACTGAAGTTTAGCTTTTCTTTTCTTTTCCTAATTCTTGTACTTGCGCCGTTAAACATGTTTTTGTAAATAAAAACATCTATTGCTCAAGTATTGTTTGAGTCTTCCTTTCGTTTGAATATTCATGCAAGTCTATAATCTTTGCATTTTTTTCCTTTTGCTTAAGAATTTTGTGCAAGCTTTTCTATTTTGCGTCTTATTATGTGAAGCCTTGGGTGTATTTTCCCCGAAGGCATTTTTGGCTCTAGGCATCAGCCCTTTTTCGTGAGGGCTTTGATAAGTATTTGCGCAAGTTTACTTTTTGTGTCCTTTCAGATACGGCTTCGGGTGTATCTTTCCCCGAAGGCATTTTGATTCCGGGCAAAAAATCTTCTAGAACTAACCCTTTAACGTGAGAGTTTTTATAAAAGAGGGCCCTCTTATGTTTACGGTGCTCTTGAAGAGGTCGCCTCATGTTCATTACGACACTAGCATTTGAAGTACTTGTTTAACTTTCAAATGACAAAGTTAATTTATTGTTTAGACAAGAAACAAGATAAAAATAAACAGATTTGATTTCATTTCATTCCTTCTATTTTCAAAAAGTACATAAGCATTTGCTATGCTGAAAACAATTGCCATTACTTGTGGCTAACTCATACAACTTGTTTCTACGGGGCTGGCCGCGTAGTCTCCGGTCCCGATGATGCAATTATATTTCTGGTTTTTTTTTCCCCGTCGACGTGGTAGTCATTATTGTCGTATCCTCATATCATTCCCCCCAGTGTTCGAATGCAAAGAGTGCAAATTGGAACACTGAAAGTCTTATGTATTTGAAAATTCCACTAATGAATTGCTAGATAATCCTTAACTTGGTAACACACTTTACTTCCCCTTAGGAATTTATGCTATCGAGCGAAGGATTATCTAATAAACCTCTAGTGGTTTGTGCTCGTGAACGATTGGGTAACCTTTGCTCAATAGCAAACTTAACTTCCCGATAGGAATTTGGTATAGAGCAAGCGATTATCTAACCATCCCCGAGTGGATCTTTTCTTGTGTGCCTTGCTATTAAAGGTCTTATTGTTGCTGTCTTCGGAGTATGCTTTCTGTTGCTGCCTCGTTAAAAACCTTGCCAGAAAAATTCAATTGGGACAAAAATTGAATGAAAGGAAAAAGAGTGTAGCACATACTTTCTGATCGAATAATGTTCATCAGCAATAATATCTTTTGAGGTGTGCCACGTTCCAATTGCTGAGCAACTTTTCTCTATTTTGGTTTTCCAACCCGTATGAACCTTTCCCGGTGATAGCTGAAACCCGATAGGGGCCTTCCCACGTTGGACCTAACTTCCCCGCGTTGAGCTCTAGGGTGTTTTGTGTTACTTTCCTTAGGACCAAGTGTCCTACTTTGAAATAACAGAGGTTGGCTCTTCGATTATAATACCGCTCCATTCTCTGCTTTTGAGCTACTACTCTTACATTCGCTAAGTCCCTGTGTTTACCGAGCAGTTCCAAGTTGACTAACATTGCTTCATTGTTCGATTCTTTATCTGACTGGAAATATCTCAAGGTGGGTTCCCCTACTTCCACCGGGATTAAAGCTTTTGCACCGTACACGAGGGAAAAAAGGGTTTCCCCTGTGCTCGACTTGGCCGTAGTTCGGTATGCCCATGGAACTCCGGGTAATTCCTCGGGCCAGTTACCCTTAGCCGCTTCCAATCTTTTCTTGAGGTTTTGAATAATCACTTTGTTATGTGACTTCGCTTGACTGTTTGTGCATGTATGATAGGGTGAAGATGTGATCATTTTTATTTTTAAATTTTCGAGGAACTTTGTAACTTTTACGCCGATAAACTATGGCTCAATGTCGCATGCTATCTCTTTAGGTATTCCGAACTTGCAAATTATATTTTCCCACAAGAAATCCATAATCTTGAGTTCTACGATTTTCTGATAAGGACCTACTTCCACCTATTTAGAAAAATAGTCAGCCAAAATTAAAAGAAATCTTACCTTTCTGGGAGCCGGTGGAAGTGGTCCGACGATGTCCATCCCCCATTTCATGAACGGCCACGGTGACAGAACCAAATGTAAGGGTTCTGTTGGTTGATGCACCAGTGGTGCATAACGTTGACACTTATCACATTTTCGTACGAAGTCTTTGGCGTCTTGTTCCATGCGAGACCAATAATATCTTGCCCTTACCAACTTCAACACTAAGGAATCTGCGCCCGAGTGATTTCCGCATATCCCTTCGTGAACCTCTCTCATGACATAGTTAGCTTCGGATGCCCCTAAACATCGGGTCGGGCTTGAAAATATTTTCTATACAATTGGCCTCTCTTGAAGCTATATCGCGCTGCTTTGGCGCGTAGTGCTCGAGATGCTTTGGGGTCTTCAGGTAGCTTCCCGTGTTCGAGGTAATCGATGATTTCATTTCTCCAGTCCTAGACCAAATTAGTCGAATTTACCTCAGAGTAACCATTTGTATCCAGGACTGAGTTCATTATTTGTAATACCGTCCCGGACTCTGATCCCTTTATTTTCGTCGATGATCCTAGGTTTGCCAATGCATCTACTTCTGCATTATATTCCCTTGGGATATGAGTAATTGACCACTCCCAGAATTGTGCTAACAGAGCCTGAACCTTTACCACGTATTGTCGCATGCGCTCCTCTTTGGTCTCGAAGATCCCGTAGACCTAATTTACCACCAGTTGTGAGTCGCATTTGATTTCAATGACCTCGGATGCAAGTCCCCGGGCCAATTCGATCCCTACAATCAAAGTTTCATACTCTGCTTAATTGTTTGTTAAATGGACCGTTCTGGTGGCTTGCCTTAGGGTTTTCCCCGAAGGCGTGATTAAGACTATACCGAGCCCGGACCCTTTTATGTTGGAAGCCACGACCGTAAATAAGTCCCAAACCCTTGATGTCAATTCTGACACCATTATTGCCTTCTTGGTTTCCAGAGGCAATAATCCCGAACTGAAATCGACCATGAAGTCAGCCAAGACTTGCGACTTAATTATAGTCCTTGGCTTATATTCTATGTCAAATTCACTCATTTCGACGACCCATTTGGCCAATATACCCGAGAGCTCGGGTTTATGGAGGATATTTTGCAAATGGAAAGCAGTCACCACAGTTATCGGGTTCCATTAGAAGTAGGGCCTCAGCTTTCGAGCGGCGATTACGAGAGCTAAGGCCAGTTTCTCCAAATGTGGGTAGCGAGTTTCTTCTCCCGTTAAAATTTTACTGACATAATAAATTGGATATTGCGTACCTTCGTTCTCTCGGACTAAAACCGCACTTACCGCAACTTCCGAGACCGCGAGATAAACTAGCAACATTTCACCTTCTTTTGGTTTTGAAAGCAATCGAGGGCTTGACAAGTACTTCTTTAAATCCCTCAAAGCCTGATGGCACTCCGGGGTCCATTCGAAATTATTTTTCTTTTTGAGCAGTGCGAAGAAACAATGACACTTTTCTGGTGACCGGAAAATGAACCTACTCAAAACTGCCAATCTCCCTGTAAGCCTTTGGACTTCCTTCACATTTAATAGCTGGCCGGGGATGTCTTCTATGGCCTTGTTCCGACCGCGATCAGTCCTTCTGTCAAGGGCGAACCTGTCCTCTATCCGAAAACCTCTACTGCGGCCTTAGGTCCGTTCGTAGGGCAAAAACCGGCCCTTCGAGGTCCGTTTGTCCGCGTTATAATCATCCTTTGATTTTTCTCTATTCTTTTCTCGTCCTTTGGTCGACGACGGAAAAACAACGTGATCATCTTCGATCCTTATATTTGATTCATATCGATTATGGACATCCGCCCAGGTCATTGCTTGAAACTCGAGTAGGCTTTCCTTTAATTTTAGGGAAGTATCTAAACTCCTTGGATTCAATTCGTTGGTGAATGCTTCAGCCGCCCATTCATCCGGGACAGCCAGGAGCAATATTCTCTCCTTCTGCAATCGGGTAACGAACTCTCAAAGCAGCTCGAACTCTCCTTGCGCAATCCTGAATATATCGGCCTTTTGGACCTGTACTTTTCTAGCCCCGGCATGAGCCTTGATGGAAGAATCCACGAGAATTTCAAAGGAGTCTATGGAATGCTTAGGTAACAACGAATACCACGTCAAGGCTCCCCTCGTGAGGGTTTCTCCAAATTTCTTTAGCAACACAGATACAATTATGTGAGGAGCTAAATCATTTCCCTTTACCGCTGTTGTGTAGGTGGTAATATGCTCCTGGGGGTCTGAAGTTCCGTCATACTTTGGCACTTCAAGCATTTTGAACCGCTTCGGGATTAACTCGGTGCCACACTTGGCTTGTATGGCAATTCAATATACCTTTTTGAGTCAGGACCTTTTAGCACTAGTGGCGCACCGGGGATCTGGTCGATGCGGGCATTCACTTCCCTCATAAATCGTAGAAGTTCATTCTTGAAAGGATCATTCTCGTTATTGAGGCCAGATCCGCTCCCCCTCACCCACCGGAGCCAATTTCACCTCTGGGAGTGTTGTTGTTGACCCTCTGCATTGTTTGATTCGCGGGAGCTCTGGGAGGAATCAGATCTCGTTTGTTTGCATTAATTGAAGCTCCTGGCAGTGCCTGCTTCAACTCCGTCATAACCTTATCCTGTCGCGTGAGGTGCCCTAGAATGATCGCCTGTTACTCTTGCAAGACTCTTACCGCGTCAACGACATGTTCCTCATCAGCATCATCGGGAATTGTTTCTCGAACATGTTGAGGATACTACATGTCATGCACCGGTATGTCGCCATTTCCCTCATTATGGGTGTCACTGATTGAATCCTCGAATTGAGGATGATCCCCCGAATCTCGGGGTTGTGCATGTTGTTAACAGTGTTATCTACCATTTTTGTAATTTTTCTAAGACAAAATAATCAAAACACGTTAGTAAAAAAAAGTAAGGATCAATTTAATTACACGACTGTCTAGGCTCTACGGTGGGCGCAAAATATTTTACCTGTAAAATGGTACAGTTGAATTTATACGTGGTTTCTAGACAAATGAATTAATTTGATTATGAAATAATAAAATAATCGAAGAATTATGCAATACTTAGCCTTAGGATGTAGACGAAACAACAGAAGCAACAGTTTCGGGAACAAGGTTTCCGGGCACGACAACAACAAAATCAAAAAGTAAGAAGGTAAAATGGTACTCTATCTGTTTCAGTTTATATGAATCTATTTTCTTTTTAGTCCGTGCCAAAAAGAATTACTCCTTTCCCTATTTGGAAATAATTTATCTTTATGCAATGATTTATAGCCACACAAAATATATATGCCTCATTTTATACCACAAGCACAAAAGTCTTTTCTCTTTTCTTAAATTCCGTGCTCAGTCAAATGGGTTCACATAAATTGAATCGGAGGGAGTATTAAGCTTTGTATAGAATATAGCATAAGTTTGCGAGAATATTCGTGTCGCTTATAATGATAACTAAGCTCACTGTTTATAGCTATGTCTAGGGAAGGAGGTCCTAGGATTGTGCCCTTCTTTAATGTCAATTATGAGGGGCATTGATGAAGATGTAACGGTGAACATAAATGCTAAATTCTCTATAATGGGTAATTGCTCTTAATGCCATGGAATATTCTCTATTAAATGCTACCGGGCGAAGAGCATTTATCACATCTTTATGAATATTATTCTTTCCGGTCACAAACGAAACAGCTGCCTTCGGTCTCGGATCATCCCCCATTTTGGATTTCACGTGTCCCTTTTTTGGACGGCCACATGTCATAACATATTTTACCCACGTCTATTTTTGATGGTCATAATAACAGTTTGGGAGGTGAGT
>AWOL01S0055525.1:17578-35079 GCA_000715115.1 Nicotiana otophora | reverse complement strand
CACTCCTTCAAAACACAACTACAAGTCGCCATCGCCGATTAAGTATTACAAGTCACCTGCTCCTTCAAAACACTATTACTACAAGTCACCATCACCAATAAAATATTATAAGTCACCTGCTCCTGCGAAATACAACAAGCCGAAGCCACCAACAAAATATTATAAGTCACCAGTTTACTACAAGTCTCCACCACCACCAAAGTATTATGAGAAATCACCTTCTTATTACAAGTCACCTCCACCCCCTCCAAAATACTATGAACATTCACCCTCCTATTACAAGTCACCTCCACCCCCACCGAAATACTACGAGCAGTCACCATCTTCCTACAAATCTCCTCCACCTCCACCAAAGTATTACGAGCAACAACCTTCATATAAGTCTCCACTTCCACCACCAAAATATTACGAGCATTCATCGTCTTCTTACAAATCTCCCCCACCTCTACCAAAATATTACGAGCAGTCACCTTCATACAAGTCTTCACCTCCACCACCAAAATACTACGAGCAATTACCTACAACTTACAGTGCACCACCTCTACCAAAAATCTATGAACAATTACCATCATATTACAAATCACCACCACCACCATCGACAAATTACAATAAGCAAACTCCTACCTATGCCTCACCTCCCCCATCTGAAAAGTACGAGCAATCTCCCACCTACAGTTCACCTCCACCTCCATCACCGTCAACTCCACCAACCTACTACTAATATTCAAGTCATTCGCCTCCAAAATAGCTATCATTTCCTTGCTTTCAACTTCTTAGCATACTCATGTTTGGAGCGTCTCCCAATATTGTTCTACCTCAGTCCTAAAGTACATGTATTATTTATTATATTTTATGTTTTGCATTTGATATCTTATTAAGATCATTGTGATCTATGTTGATTCGGCTCATTGTATTAAGAACTTTTTGAATTTAATCTCTTCAGAATTCTACTTTGCTTCTTATATATTGTCTACTACTTTGTCTTATATTGTTTGTCTCTAAAAACTTAGTTCTTTAACCGGCCTCCCCGAATATTGGAATGTGTTGACATGTTAACATGTTTTTGTGTTGGTAAATAAGAACTTTTATTACCAAACTTGGAAGTCGTATACATAAAAAATAAAAAGATTGCACGTTGGACATCAAGCCCTAACAGCAGTCAAAACACTAAAACAAAGAGACACCATGTTAACATGTTTTTTTTCCTTTTTGAGCACACTACTTTCTTATTACAAGTCAACTCCACCCCCTCCAAAATACTATGAACATTCACCCTCCTATTACAAGTCACCTCCATCCCCACCGAAATACTACGAGCAGTCACCATCTTCCTACAAATCTCATCCACCTCCACCAAAGTATTACGAGCAACAACCTTCATATAAGTCTCCACCTCCACCACCAAAATATTACGAGCAATCCCCAACTTACTATAAATCACCTCCTCCACCATACTACAAATCTCCTCCATCCCCACCCAAAATACGTCGAGCAATTACCTACGACTTACAATTCACCACATCTACCAAAAATTGATGAACAATTACCACCATACTACAAATCACCACCACCAACAACAATAAGCTACTACAAGCAAACTCCCACCTACGCGTCACCTCCCCCGCCGGTAAAGTATGAGCAATCTCCCACCTACAGTTCATCTCCACCATCAGCCTACTAGTAATTGATATTAAAGCCATTCTCCTCTATAATTTCCATCATCTCCTTGGCTTTTAACTTCTTTGCATCTCCATTTATTTTTCTACCTTGTTCCTAAGTTGTATGTATGGCTTTAAAATGATCAGATCTAAGTGGTGTGTTTTATTTTATTGTATAAGTTGTTTTGATATCAAAGATCGTTGTGATCTTCATTGATTCAGCTCATTGTATCAATATTTTGGAATGTAATTTCTTGAGAATTCTACTTTACTTCATACATTAAATCGTCATAGTTATGCTTCTACTTTCCTTCCATTACTACACCATTCTTGATGGCTCCAACAATTTTCATCTTCTTTTTTTGTTTTCTCCTATATGGTTTTTGGACTAGTGATTTGTTAGTTCAGTGAGCAATTATATTTATCATGTCAAAGTTGACATTTTGAACATCTCCCAACCAGCCAAACTAACTCATAAACAAAAGTAAGGATTGAACTATAGTAGTATGATGTTTTAACTAGTAGAATGGCGTATTCCTGTTTATTGTAGTGGTAAAAGGATAACTTCAAGTTTACTTTGTGACCACCACTTTACCTAGTAGGAATAGAAGAAAAGGCGTCCACAATTTAATCGAAAGAAACCTAAACTTATTGCAGGTAATCCAAGTTACTCCAATTGAATCGCTTATCAGAAGTCACTCCGATTGAATCAAGATAGTGTTTTTATAGTAACAACCTAAAGATCTGTTAGTGCTCAATTGTACTAAGAAAATCACAAATTAATAAATAGTATAAAGTACCAGTTTCTACAAAAAGGGGGCTTTCGGATGTGCACCAGATACTTTATTTGTGAGTTAAGCGACAAGCTAAGTTGCTCGGACTCGGTTGCGGATACGGGCACAGATCCGAGTGCCGGATTCGGCAAAATCTAAATTTTAAGATTCGGGGGCGCGGATCAAGGTATGGATAAGGGTGCGGGGATTCGGCTAAGAAAATTCAAAATTATAAAAAATAGAGCTATAAAGATATTAAATTTTGAGAGATATTCTGTGAAAAACTTATATGAATATTGTAGAATTGAATTCTTGGTTTTTTCTGAAAAGCGAGGCAGCAAATATGAGACAAAAGAACTACTCCCTCTGTTTCAATTTGTGTGAACCTATTTCCTTTTTAGTCCGTGTCAAAAAGAATGACCCATTTCCCTATTTGGAAACAATTTACCTTTATGCAATGATTTATAACCACACAAAATATATATGTCTCATTTTACACCACAAGTTCAAAAGTCTTCTCTCTTTTTTAAAACTATGTGCCTAGTCAAATATGTTCACATAAATTGAAACGGAGGGTGTATAATATTGAAGGTATGCCGTTTCCCAACTATGTGCCCAGTCAAATATGTTCACATAAATTGAAACGGAGGGTGTATAATATTGGAGGTATGTCGTTTCCCATGTCTTAAATCTTTTTTATTTTTAATTTTGACAATCGAAGTTTCAATTTTTCCCGCAAATTTGTCGATGGACTAGGTTCAAAGTATCCGAAGTTAGTTGACCGAATCCGGGACGTGTCCCGCACCCGCACCCATCCTGTGTCGAGACGGCTTCTACACCAAAAGCGAAGAGTCCGCGCAACTTAGGCAATAAGGGATTTGTTCAATGTTCCTAAATATTTTCAGGGTTCAGTGAGTCATGCCACAATATGTGAAGAGTATTTCCCTCTGTCGGCAAGGACAGAAAGTTGGCGGTAGTACTAAGCTGATATGGAGGACTATCCCTTTTATGTGTCATGTGGAATATTTGTCTTGAAAGAAATAAAAGATATTTTGAAGGAGAGAAGCGACGTGTATCTTTTGTTAAGTATAGGTGTTTACAGAGTCTGTGTGTTTGGTGTACGGAGCAGGTAGTTGGAGAGGTGATAAGATCCAAATCACCATATTTCCGAACAAAAGACACATTTCAAGGTCAAGCTTCATGAGTACGACCATTATGATACTTCCCTGTGGTTATCATCAACTTTGGCATTGACTGGAAATACTTATGCTACTATTCCTAAATTTCGTGAAGAGTGCAATAGAAGCCAGAAAAATGTGGATCACTCATGAATTACAGCAGTAAAAGAACAGCAAAAGAACTTGAAAAAATTAACAAGATAAGTTGTCTATAATATTCTTAGAAAATTGCCTTAAGCAAGCTGATACATAGTAAAATTGACAATTAGGACTAAAACCAAATAGACAAGTACTACTTTAAGTATTGATTACTAAAGTGAGATCAACTTACAGAGTGAATATCAGGACATCAGAAGCTCTTTTTTAGTGTCTCTGCTAACTATTAATTGGCTGCTCGCCTTGCCAAGACCAAACAATTTCCTCGAGAGCAGGTCTTATAACTTGTCTCAGCATCTTTTGGTACTCCACCTTATCACCATATGACCTTTTCAGCTCAACCAAGTGGAAGGACGGCGTAATTTCAAAAATTTCCACATCGATGGACAGAGTCTCATATCTAGCTGCATTCAATCCCTCTAATCTTATAAATCCAGCTTCTTTCTTCTTTACTTCCAGCTTTAGTTTCCGGCCGACTTCCTCAAGTTTGGACATGATAGAAGAAGCAGGCTTCACTGAAATGAATTGCAAGTCCTCCTTCTGATCCTTTCTTATGAATAAACCAGATAAATCAAATCCACTTGAAAGAGCGATTATATCAAATGCATTTAGATTTGTAAGTTTTGGCAACTCTAGCTTTGACGCAGAGGGAGAGGTACTGTTATGCGTACACGCATCGATATTAGCATTGGCATCTACGCTAAAGTTTTCCTTCTCTTCTAATTTGATTCCCGCATTTCTTGAATCCAACCCTTTTTTAAACCAGGAGTTTTCCTTTATTTTGGCTATTGAAATCCTTGTATGAGGGTTCGGGTCAAGGATCCTACAAACTAATTTCCGCACTTCTAGTGGGAACCAATTTGGGCATTTGAACTCAGCCTTCCTTATCTTCGTATACATCTCCATAAGATTTGAGTCGTGGAACGGAAGATAACCGGCCAGCAAGACAAATAAGATCACCCCACAAGACCAGATGTCAGCTTTGGCGCCATCATATCCTTTTCTGCTAATCACCTCAGGCGCAACATAAGCCGGGGTTCCACATGTTGTGTGGAGTAAGCCGTCCTGCCTCTTAGACTCGGCCAACGCACTCAATCCAAAGTCTGATACCTTAAGATTTCCATTCTCGGCCAGCAGCACATTTTCTGGTTTCAGATCACGGTGATAAACATCTCGGCTGTGGCAACACTCAACAGCACTAATCAATTGTTGAAAGTACTTCCTAGCTACATTTTCCTTGAGCCTCCCCTTCGTCAATTTTTTGAAAAGCTCACCGCCTTTGGCATGTTCAATCACTAAGTAAACCTTAGATTTAGTTGCCATGACCTCGTATAGCTGTAGAACATTTGGGTGTTTGACCAGTGCCATAACAGATNTTTCTATTAACTTAGTGGGCAGCCATAAAGCCATTACACAAATATGTAAGAGGTTGTCATGTTGCTATATAAAAGCAAAGGTCCTTAACTTTACAACACAAGTCTTAGTTCTTACCTTCCCTTCTCCAATTATAGTTGCCTGCAAATTCAAAATGAGAAGCTTTGGAAATCTGGGGCAACTTGCATTTACTTTGGCAATTTGCTTAGTAGCAACTACTGTTGTTGCTGATTACTCTTATGGCGACACTTCTCCCTCACCCTCTAAGTACTACAAATCACCTTCGCCTTCAAAGTACCATGCCCAGGTAACGGTCTCTTACAAACATTATCCTTCACACTATTACAAGTCGCCTTCGCCATCAAAGTACCATAGCCATTCTCCGAACATTTACAAATCACCTCTATCTTTGAAGCATGATTATTACAAAGCTCCAAAACCAACAAAATATTACAAATCACCACTACCTTTGAAGCATGATTACTACAAAGCACCAAAACCAACAAAATATTACAAATCACTCACTCCTTCAAAACACAACTACAAGTCGCCATCGCCGATTAAGTATTACAAGTCACCTGCTCCTTCAAAACACTATTACTACAAGTCACCATCACCAATAAAATATTATAAGTCACCTGCTCCTGCGAAATACAACAAGCCGAAGCCACCAACAAAATATTATAAGTCACCAGTTTACTACAAGTCTCCACCACCACCAAAGTATTATGAGAAATCACCTTCTTATTACAAGTCACCTCCACCCCTTCCAAAATACTATGAACATTCACCCTCCTATTACAAGTCACCTCCACCCCCACCGAAATACTACGAGCAGTCACCATCTTCCTACAAATCTCCTCCACCTCCACCAAAGTATTACGAGCAACAACCTTCATATAAGTCTCCACTTCCACCACCAAAATATTACGAGCATTCATCGTCTTCTTACAAATCTCCCCCACCTCTACCAAAATATTACGAGCAGTCACCTTCATACAAGTCTTCACCTCCACCACCAAAATACTACGAGCAATTACCTACAACTTACAGTGCACCACCTCTACCAAAAATCTATGAACAATTACCATCATATTACAAATCACCACCACCACCATCGACAAATTACAATAAGCAAACTCCTACCTATGCCTCACCTCCCCCATCTGAAAAGTACGAGCAATCTCCCACCTACAGTTCACCTCCACCTCCATCACCGTCAACTCCACCAACCTACTACTAATATTCAAGTCATTCACCTCCAAAATAGCTATCATTTCCTTGCTTTCAACTTCTTAGCATACTCATGTTTGGAGCGTCTCCCAATATTGTTCTACCTCAGTCCTAAAGTACATGTATTATTTATTATATTTTATGTTTTGCATTTGATATCTTATTAAGATCATTGTGATCTATGTTGATTCGGCTCATTGTATTAAGAACTTTTTGAATTTAATCTCTTCAGAATTCTACTTTGCTTCTTATATATTGTCTACTACTTTGTCTTATATTGTTTGTCTCTAAAAACTTAGTTCTTTAACCGGCCTCCCCGAATATTGGAATGTGTTGACATGTTAACATGTTTTTGTGTTGGTAAATAAGAACTTTTATTACCAAACTTGGAAGTCGTATACATAAAAAATAAAAAGATTGCACGTTGGACATCAAGCCCTAACAGCAGTCAAAACACTAAAACAAAGAGACACCATGTTAACATGTTTTTTTTCCTTTTTGAGCACACTACTTTCTTATTACAAGTCAACTCCACCCCCTCCAAAATACTATGAACATTCACCCTCCTATTACAAGTCACCTCCATCCCCACCGAAATACTACGAGCAGTCACCATCTTCCTACAAATCTCATCCACCTCCACCAAAGTATTACGAGCAACAACCTTCATATAAGTCTCCACCTCCACCACCAAAATATTACGAGCAATCCCCAACTTACTATAAATCACCTCCTCCACCATACTACAAATCTCCTCCATCCCCACCCAAAATACGTCGAGCAATTACCTACGACTTACAATTCACCACATCTACCAAAAATTGATGAACAATTACCACCATACTACAAATCACCACCACCAACAACAATAAGCTACTACAAGCAAACTCCCACCTACGCGTCACCTCCCCCGCCGGTAAAGTATGAGCAATCTCCCACCTACAGTTCATCTCCACCATCAGCCTACTAGTAATTGATATTAAAGCCATTCTCCTCTATAATTTCCATCATCTCCTTGGCTTTTAACTTCTTTGCATCTCCATTTATTTTTCTACCTTGTTCCTAAGTTGTATGTATGGCTTTAAAATGATCAGATCTAAGTGGTGTGTTTTATTTTATTGTATAAGTTGTTTTGATATCAAAGATCGTTGTGATCTTCATTGATTCAGCTCATTGTATCAATATTTTGGAATGTAATTTCTTGAGAATTCTACTTTACTTCATACATTAAATCGTCATAGTTATGCTTCTACTTTCCTTCCATTACTACACCATTCTTGATGGCTCCAACAATTTTCATCTTCTTTTTTTGTTTTCTCCTATATGGTTTTTGGACTAGTGATTTGTTAGTTCAGTGAGCAATTATATTTATCATGTCAAAGTTGACATTTTGAACATCTCCCAACCAGCCAAACTAACTCATAAACAAAAGTAAGGATTGAACTATAGTAGTATGATGTTTTAACTAGTAGAATGGCGTATTCCTGTTTATTGTAGTGGTAAAAGGATAACTTCAAGTTTACTTTGTGACCACCACTTTACCTAGTAGGAATAGAAGAAAAGGCGTCCACAATTTAATCGAAAGAAACCTAAACTTATTGCAGGTAATCCAAGTTACTCCAATTGAATCGCTTATCAGAAGTCACTCCGATTGAATCAAGATAGTGTTTTTATAGTAACAACCTAAAGATCTGTTAGTGCTCAATTGTACTAAGAAAATCACAAATTAATAAATAGTATAAAGTACCAGTTTCTACAAAAAGGGGGCTTTCGGATGTGCACCAGATACTTTATTTGTGAGTTAAGCGACAAGCTAAGTTGCTCGGACTCGGTTGCGGATACGGGCACAGATCCGAGTGCCGGATTCGGCAAAATCTAAATTTTAAGATTCGGGGGCGCGGATCAAGGTATGGATAAGGGTGCGGGGATTCGGCTAAGAAAATTCAAAATTATAAAAAATAGAGCTATAAAGATATTAAATTTTGAGAGATATTCTGTGAAAAACTTATATGAATATTGTAGAATTGAATTCTTGGTTTTTTCTGAAAAGCGAGGCAGCAAATATGAGACAAAAGAACTACTCCCTCTGTTTCAATTTGTGTGAACCTATTTCCTTTTTAGTCCGTGTCAAAAAGAATGACCCATTTCCCTATTTGGAAACAATTTACCTTTATGCAATGATTTATAACCACACAAAATATATATGTCTCATTTTACACCACAAGTTCAAAAGTCTTCTCTCTTTTTTAAAACTATGTGCCTAGTCAAATATGTTCACATAAATTGAAACGGAGGGTGTATAATATTGAAGGTATGCCGTTTCCCAACTATGTGCCCAGTCAAATATGTTCACATAAATTGAAACGGAGGGTGTATAATATTGAAGGTATGCCGTTTCCCAACTATGTGCCCAGTCAAATATGTTCACATAAATTGAAACGGAGGGTGTATAATATTGAAGGTATGCCGTTTCCCAACTATGTGCCCAGTCAAATATGTTCACATAAATTGAAACGGAGGGTGTATAATATTGAAGGTATGCCGTTTCCCAACTATGTGCCCAGTCAAATATGTTCACATAAATTGAAACGGAGGGTGTATAATATTGGAGGTATGTCGTTTCCCATGTCTTAAATCTTTTTTATTTTTAATTTTGACAATCGAAGTTTCAATTTTTCCCGCAAATTTGTCGATGGACTAGGTTCAAAGTATCCGAAGTTAGTTGACCGAATCCGGGACGTGTCCCGCACCCGCACCCATCCTGTGTCGAGACGGCTTCTACACCAAAAGCGAAGAGTCCGCGCAACTTAGGCAATAAGGGATTTGTTCAATGTTCCTAAATATTTTCAGGGTTCAGTGAGTCATGCCACAATATGTGAAGAGTATTTCCCTCTGTCGGCAAGGACAGAAAGTTGGCGGTAGTACTAAGCTGATATGGAGGACTATCCCTTTTATGTGTCATGTGGAATATTTGTCTTGAAAGAAATAAAAGATATTTTGAAGGAGAGAAGCGACGTGTATCTTTTGTTAAGTATAGGTGTTTACAGAGTCTGTGTGTTTGGTGTACGGAGCAGGTAGTTGGAGAGGTGATAAGATCCAAATCACCATATTTCCGAACAAAAGACACATTTCAAGGTCAAGCTTCATGAGTACGACCATTATGATACTTCCCTGTGGTTATCATCAACTTTGGCATTGACTGGAAATACTTATGCTACTATTCCTAAATTTCGTGAAGAGTGCAATAGAAGCCAGAAAAATGTGGATCACTCATGAATTACAGCAGTAAAAGAACAGCAAAAGAACTTGAAAAAATTAACAAGATAAGTTGTCTATAATATTCTTAGAAAATTGCCTTAAGCAAGCTGATACATAGTAAAATTGACAATTAGGACTAAAACCAAATAGACAAGTACTACTTTAAGTATTGATTACTAAAGTGAGATCAACTTACAGAGTGAATATCAGGACATCAGAAGCTCTTTTTTAGTGTCTCTGCTAACTATTAATTGGCTGCTCGCCTTGCCAAGACCAAACAATTTCCTCGAGAGCAGGTCTTATAACTTGTCTCAGCATCTTTTGGTACTCCACCTTATCACCATATGACCTTTTCAGCTCAACCAAGTGGAAGGACGGCGTAATTTCAAAAATTTCCACATCGATGGACAGAGTCTCATATCTAGCTGCATTCAATCCCTCTAATCTTATAAATCCAGCTTCTTTCTTCTTTACTTCCAGCTTTAGTTTCCGGCCGACTTCCTCAAGTTTGGACATGATAGAAGAAGCAGGCTTCACTGAAATGAATTGCAAGTCCTCCTTCTGATCCTTTCTTATGAATAAACCAGATAAATCAAATCCACTTGAAAGAGCGATTATATCAAATGCATTTAGATTTGTAAGTTTTGGCAACTCTAGCTTTGACGCAGAGGGAGAGGTACTGTTATGCGTACACGCATCGATATTAGCATTGGCATCTACGCTAAAGTTTTCCTTCTCTTCTAATTTGATTCCCGCATTTCTTGAATCCAACCCTTTTTTAAACCAGGAGTTTTCCTTTATTTTGGCTATTGAAATCCTTGTATGAGGGTTCGGGTCAAGGATCCTACAAACTAATTTCCGCACTTCTAGTGGGAACCAATTTGGGCATTTGAACTCAGCCTTCCTTATCTTCGTATACATCTCCATAAGATTTGAGTCGTGGAACGGAAGATAACCGGCCAGCAAGACAAATAAGATCACCCCACAAGACCAGATGTCAGCTTTGGCGCCATCATATCCTTTTCTGCTAATCACCTCAGGCGCAACATAAGCCGGGGTTCCACATGTTGTGTGGAGTAAGCCGTCCTGCCTCTTAGACTCGGCCAACGCACTCAATCCAAAGTCTGATACCTTAAGATTTCCATTCTCGGCCAGCAGCACATTTTCTGGTTTCAGATCACGGTGATAAACATCTCGGCTGTGGCAACACTCAACAGCACTAATCAATTGTTGAAAGTACTTCCTAGCTACATTTTCCTTGAGCCTCCCCTTCGTCAATTTTTTGAAAAGCTCACCGCCTTTGGCATGTTCAATCACTAAGTAAACCTTAGATTTAGTTGCCATGACCTCGTATAGCTGTAGAACATTTGGGTGTTTGACCAGTGCCATAACAGATATCTCTCTCTTAGTCTGTTCGATCAGTCCAGCCTTCAGAACCTTCTCTTTGTCAATTACCTTGATGGCTACACTCTGTCCCGTTTCAAGATTCCTTCCATAATAAACCTTAGCAAAATTTCCTTGACCTAATAATCTCCCCAACTCATATTTTTTCATCAATACATTTCCTTTCTTCTCCTCCATTTGAACCAACAATCCTAGTAACAACTACAAGTAACTTTCTCCTGCTGTAAAGATGCTCGTTTATAACAGGCAGGAGGCCTTGTTACGGAGCTCAACCGTCTCCGACAAGACTGTGCTTCAGCATGACGGGATGTATAAGGGTTGTCGCTTCATTGTGCATCCGGCACGAGAAGTTAAGTGTGCTGTGAGCTGCATATTTGAGATCACGAAGGATGAGGAAGACTAACACCAATGCACACGGAAATTTAGTAGCCACCAAAAGGTAATCGCTGCTATATAACCCCATCCTTCTGCATCCCAATTATTTTGCTTTTACAAGCACTGAACATCATCAATAGGTAAAAGAGAGAGAGTCAGGAACTTGCAATGCAAGCTTAACAATTATTAACTTAAACACGAGCAGAAACTGGTGACTATGAAAAAATGATATGTGAATGAAAGTAGTATCAGGAACAGGGAAAAAGCAAAAGAACATTATATCAAGATGAATATCGCTTTTTAACTTATGACACTCTCTGCCTCAAGAATACAACTGCAGTTAAACGGCCCATTCCGGAGTTACGATTTCTTCCTTACCATAAAATATGAATTATAAAAAGATAAGGAAGAGTATACTGTATATTTAGAAATTCGAATTGTGGTCGATCCTTCAGGAGTTACATTTGCAACCTAATGCAATATTATGTTCACGCGGTGATATTGGACAAATTTAACTCATCAAGGTCGAAAATTTAGCTAGATTGAACCATTTCATAGTCTTTGATAGATCCCTTTTTTGTGAAGTCCAGATGTTTAGCATAATAAATATATTGAAAATAAATTATAATCACCCTTCTTATCTTTAAAAAAAGATGCAAAAACTTGATACATAAAATATGAGCTGATGACGCATGAAATATACATTTCAGATCAAATTTGTAAATATTCATTAGCACATAAGGACAAAGAAATGATCTTCGAAATACCCGACCTCAGATGACTTATCACCCCGACCCCCCAAGTGGTGGAAGCAAGATTTTCACCAAGGAGATCCAAAAAATAAAAAAGCAAACACGCAAAGAATCTAAGAGGATTCAACATCTTGTATATAAGAAAAAAATTACTAACATTATATATACAAGGTAATTATATATTGATTGCAGTACCTCGCGTATTTAGTTTTGTATTTTTGCTTCGATTTTCTAATTGGTATGCTTGTTGTTGTTGCCCTTCCTTTTTCTATCCTAAGTCGAGGGTCTTCCGGAAAAAGCCTCTCAGCCTTCTTGAAGGTAGGGATAAGGTATGCCAACACAGTACTCTCTCCAGACCCCACTTGTTGAATTATACAGGGTTTGTTATTGTTGTATACAAGGTAATTTTTGGCGAAGGGGATTCGGCCAGCCTACAGCCCACCTAGCTCCGCCCCTCCCCCGGTTCATTGAAACCCCTTTTGCCGGTATAGTTATGTATATAAGGTTAAGTTATTTATATATATATATATATATTAGATGTCGAATAAACTTAACATCTTCACGTAAATACTTTTTTATATATTTTTTAATCCCCTCGATTGAAAATTCTGCCTCCATTACTAGTAAATTCAAGAATAGAACCAAAACTACAATGCAAATTACCCCAAAAAAACAAAGAAATGGGAAAAGAGAAAAAGAAACTAAAACGGGTTGAAGAAAGAATAATACCTCGTTAAGGGTTAAAGAGCTTCAGACGGATCCGAAGCCGAGAGAGAGAGAGAGAGAGAGAGACAGAGAAGCTCTTCGTAAAGTTGAGATTGTGAAATCTGTTTTTGTGTTGAAAAAACAAGTGTGTTTTAAATACAAAGGTTGTTTGGTAGGAATTGGCCGTTAGGTGAGAGAAATTTTCTGCAAGTGAAAATTAGGTAAAGCTTCTGCAATCGGCCAAAAGAGACCAAATATGTGACACGTGTTAGGTATCTCGGGAAAGGAGGAGAATTTTCTATTAGGTGATAACAATAGCACCTTAATAGTTTATTCCTTGGGACTACCCTAGAATAATGTGTAGAAATAGCGTGATATAGCTATTTTTTTAAGTGGTATTTACTTTTTAGCCAGTATTTTTAATGTTGAGCAAAACTAGCCATTACTTTATTAAAATTGATACGAAAAGTCTTTTTTTACCCTTTCTTCATGAGTGATGTGTAAATATTAAGGACACCATGTCCTTAACATTTACACTGCACATACGAAGTTAAGGACACCATGTCCTTAATATTACATTGCACATATGAAGTTAAAGACATCATGTCCTTAACATTTACACTACACATATGAAGTTAATGACACCATGTCCTTAATATTTGCACATCACTCATGAAGTTAAGGACACTATGTATTTAACATTTACATTGCACACGTGAAGTTAAGGACACCATGTCCTTAATATTTACACTATTAAGGACATGATGTCCTAAAGTTTAACAATAGAAGTTGCAAATACAAGTTAATGATATTATGTCCTTAACATTTACATTGCACACATGAAGTTAAGGACACCATGTCCTTAATATTTACACTATTAAGGACATGATGTCCTAAAGTTTAACAATAGAAGTTGCAAATACAAGTTAATGATATTATGTCCTTAACATTTACATTGCACACATGAAGTTAAGGACACCATGTCCTTAATATTTACACTATTAAGGACATGATGTCCTAAAGTTTAACAATAGAAGTTGCAAATACAAGTTAATGATATTATGTCCTTAACATTTACATTGCACACATGAAGTTAAGGACACCATGTCCTTAATATTTACACTACACATATGAAGTTAACGACACCATGCCCTTAATATTTGCACATCACTCATGAAGTTAAGGACACTATGTATTTAACATTTAAATTACACACGTGAAGTTAAGGACACCATGTCCTTAATATTTACACTATACATATGAAGTTAAGGACATGAAGTCCTAAAGTTTAATAACAGAAGTTGCAAATACAAGTTAATGATATTATGTCCTTAACATTTACATTACACACATGAAGTTAAGGACACCATGTCCTTAACATTTACACTAAAAATATGAAGTTAAGGACATGATGTCCTAAAGTTTATCTGCAGAAGGTGCAAATATAGGACACTTTGTCCTTAGTATTTACACATCACTCATGAATTTAAGGACACTATGTCCTTAACATTTACAATGAACACATGAAGTTAAGGACACCACGTCCTTAATATTTACACTGCACATATGAAGTTAAGGACATGATGTCCGAAAGTTTAACAACACGATGTGCAAATACAAGTTAAGGACATTGTGTCTTTAACATTTACATTGCATACATGAAGTTAAGGACACCATGTCCTTAACATTTATATTATACATATGAAGTTAAGGACATGATGTCCTAAAGTTTAACAACAGAAGTTGCAAATACAAGTTAATGACATTATATCCTTAACATTTACATTGCACACATGAAGTTAAGGGCGTCATGTCCTTAACATTTACACTGCACATATGAAGTTAAGGACATGATATCCTAAAGTTTAGTAGCACAAAGTGCAAATACAGGACACTTTGTCCTAAATATTTACATAATATTTATAAAGTTAAGGACACCATGTCCTTAACATTTACACTGCACATATGAAGTTAAGGACACCATGTCCTTAACATTTACACTGCACATATGAAGTTAAGGATATGATGTCCTAAAGTTTAGTAGCAGAAAGTGCAAAAAAAGGACACTTTATCCTAAATATTTACACAACATTCATGAAGTTAAGGACACCATGTCCTTAATATTTACACAATACATATACAGTGGTATTTTTGTCCGGCGGGTAAAAATTTATTAAACACTAGCTAAAGAGTAAATACATTTAAAACAGTGGCTAAAAAATAAAGACATCTCTAATCAGTGGCTATCTGTGCACTTCCCTCGTTAACTGATTGGGCCAAGAAAGACAAAATATTTGGGGCAACTGCACAGATAGCCATTCTCAGGGATGCTATTTAGAGATTAGCCAGTACTTATTTTATCCTGAAATTTTAAACTAAAAATCTAACTTCAGGACAGCTTAGAACATTTTTGTCCAAAAAAATTAAACTGAAAAACTAAAATTCAAGACGCACTGCTAATTTTTAAATAATAGCCCTTTAAAGTGGCTATATGGTGTCATTTCTACTAAATATTTAGACAAGGATAAATAGAATTCCATTAATGAGCATGTCATGCTGACATTGTTAATGTTGTGAACCAAGTTGTCTCCATAAAGGCTTATGGGCTAGAAGGGTGAATGTCACTGATTAAGTTGGGATTATTGGGTCGAATGAAATTGGGGTTATTGGGCCAAATAAAATAATGGGCATTTTTAATTTTAGACCGCGCCAGAAACTATTTACATTTGGTAGAAAAAGTATATAAAATTTATATAATTTTTGTATATAACATGCATAATGTTATATATATATATATATATGGGTTGATATTATGGGTTGATGTTTCCTTTTGTTTATTTAGGCCTAGTTAGTTGTATTTTTTTTTCTGCAGCAGATAGTCTCATTAGTTTTGGGAAATTGAGCATTTGTATATATAGCAGTGAGACCCGGTCCACCAGGCACGTTCTCTTAATCTTCTCTCATTTCTCTAATAAGAAAATATCTCGAATCTTCTCCATTTCTCTCTCCAGTTCTTCACTATAGCTCTAATTTTCACTAATCAAATTCACTCGTATATTAATTGTTAACATGGTATCAGAGCGTAGATCCGTGATTATCTCATTCTTAGCTTCAGATCGATGTTACCCTTGAAGGGTTTCATTGGAGTTTTCGAGGTCCGACGGTGTTCGTCGTTCTGTAGGAATTTTAGTCGATTTCTTCAAATTTCGGTGGTTTTTTGCTCTATTACATCTATTTCTTCTACGGAAGTGGTTGTTTGTCGGGCGAGTTCTGATTTTGAGCGCGTTTGGGAGAATCTAGGGTTTGACTTTTCTGGTTTCCCTAATTTTGAAGGTCGTTCTCTGTCCGGTTGTGATAGAGGCTGGTATATCTGAATTTTTCTCTTATCTTCTAGTGTTTGTCTGTTATTCTTACTTGTATAATGGCAAATGATAATTCTGAGCATGTCACCACGCCTTCTGCTACTACTAGTAATTCACGCACTGTGTTTCATGAAGATGATTATACCCATACCTGCCATCCTTTGTATGTACATCCCTCAGACGTATTAGGAACATCTTTAGTCTCTACTTTTTTTGATGGAACTTGCTATGGTAGTTGGAGAAGGACTGTTTTGGTTGCCCTCTCTATTAGAAATAAAATTAATTTTATAAATGGGACAACTGTGAGACCTCCTGAGGGATCACCTTCAGCCAGACAATGGCAACGATGCAATGACCTTGTCATATCCTGGCTAACTAATTCTTTGTCCAAAGAAATTGCTAGAAGTATTGAATATTCTGAATATGTTAGAGATATTTGGGCTGAGTTTGAAGAGAGGTATGGTAAGGCTGATGGTGCTAGAATTTTTGAACTAAAGAAGGAATTAGCTTATATCTCTCAAGGATATCTTGACATAGCTTCTTATTTTAATAAAATCAAACGATTGTGGGATGAGATTGCATCTGTTTCTGCTGGTAAGGCAAGGGTGTGTACATGTGGGGCCAAATCAGCAGATGATGAAGAACAAAGGGCCTACCAATTCTTGATGGGATTGAAACTATGTTCAAACCAGAAATAATATTTTAATGATGAAGCCCCGTCCTTCTGTTGGTACAGGGTATAGCATTCTCTTATCTGATGAAAAACAGAGGCAAGTGTCTGCTGGGACTCGGTTTCCCTCCAACTCTGCTTCTTTTAATGCTGGTGTGTCAAAACCTGGTATTCCTTATAATTCTTGTTGGTCCACTACTGGTGGTTCAAAGTCTGGAATTCCTTCTAAGGTGTCCTTTGATCCTTCCAAGGCTTCTGTAGTCTGCAAATACTGCAAGAAGCCTGGTCATAGTATTGACATGTGTTATAAGCTGCATATCTTACCACTTAATTTTAAGCCAAATATGGCGTTAGGTCCTAAGAGGTCAGTTGCACATGTTGAGCTTGAACCTTTTGGCATTTCTGGAGCTCCTTCTATGCCTGCTGGTAGTGTTGAGTAGTCCGAATCTGAGAGCTCTTCTGCAGTACCTGGGCTTACCAAAGACCAGTATTCCCAGCTGATGATCTTATTTCAACAACAAGCACATGTATCTGCTTCCCCTACTAACTCCAATCTCATGGCTTCAACTAATTTTGCCGGTATATTGTCCCCCCCCCCCCCAA
>AWOL01S0055525.1:3045-16783 GCA_000715115.1 Nicotiana otophora | reverse complement strand
CCCCCCCAATAGGGTGTGTCTTGTAGAACTTGTATGTTGAGTAAAGTAGATGGTTCAGTGTAGATAATAGATTCTGGAGCCTCTGAACATATGACTTCTGTTAAAACCCTACTTTTTAATGTCCAAACTTTACATGTTCCTTATCTTGTGTCTCTTCCCAATGGTTATAAAGTCAAGGTCACTAATATTGGTTCCTTGGCTCTATATCCTGATTTAATCCTTCATAATGTCCTTTACATTCCTAGTTTCCAATACAACCTTATTAGTATTCACAAGCTATTGTGTCATGATGCTGACATTGTGCAGTTCACCAAGTCTGCTTGTACTTTACAGAATCCTTCAATGAAGAAGCCATTGGTACTTAGTAGACTGGATAATGGCCTTTACAAGCTCTTTCAACATGTAAATCCACCCACTCAGCAAATTTCTCCTGTCTCTTTTACTTCTGTTTCCCCTATTTCATCTTCTGCTTCTATAGTTAATTCAATTTAACATGTTGATGTTTCCAATGTAAATACCATTGCTGCAAGTAATAAAGTGAACCTTGTTGATGTTGTTTGGCATTATAGACTTGGTTACATTCCCTTCTCTAAAATGAAACACATTTTCAATCTTAATTGTAAATTGCCACCTAAGCAGTCTTTTACTTGTTCTGTGTGTCCTTTTGCTAGATAAACTAGATTGTCTTTCCTTGATAGTTCCATTCAGTCAACAACACCTTTTCAGCTCATACATGTAGACACTTGGGGTCCTTACTCCACACCTACCTACAATGGATCCAAATACTTTCTAATCACAGTTGATGACTGCACTAGGGCCACCTGGACTCACTTGATGGAGGCCAAAAACAATGACTTTGATCTTCTGAAAAGCTTTGTTGCCATGGTTGAAACTCAATTTCAGTCTCAAGTTAGGACTGTGAGGAGTAATAATGCCTTCGAACTGGGGTCTAGCACAACTAGTTGTAACTATTTTTCTACCAAAGGCATTTTGCATCAAACCTCTTGTCACTATACCCCACAAAAAAATGGGGTGGTAGAAAGAAAGCATATACATCTTTTGGAAACTGCTAGAGCACTTCTATTTCAGTTTCATCTTCCCACTAGATTTTGGGGAGAATGTGTACTTACTGTAACCTACCTTATCAGTAGGTTTCCTTCTGACCTGATGTCAAGGAAGAGCCCTTATGAGTTGCTCTTTGGGCATGTACCTAATTATTCCCATCTCATGGCTTTTGGGTGGCTGTGCTATTCCACAGATACCAAACCCTATAAGGATAAGTTTCTCTCTAGGTCCATTCCTTGTGTTTTTATTGGGTATCCCTTTGCCAAAAAAGGGTACAAACTCTACAATATATCTGCTAAGTCTTCCTTTATTTCTAGAGATGTTATCTTTCATGAACATGTCTTCCCTTTCCATAAATTTGTTACTCATTCTTCTAAATCTTTTTGTTCTCCTAGCCCTGCCTAATTTGATCATTTTCCTTATGTTACTCCTTCTGCTTTTGCTTCTGCTCTTGCTTCTTTCCCTTCCTCTTCACCTCCTGATTCCTTTCCCTCCAATCTTTCTTTCTCCCCTGCTGCTCCCACTTTTTCTTCTCCATCTCATGTTTCCACTATTCATACACCCATAGTTTCTCTGAGAATATTCTCTAGACCATAGAATTCTCCTGGTTATCTTAAAGACTTTGTTTGCCATTCTTCTTCTTTGGTCCCTGCCTCCAGTGTATCTGCTCCTACTGTTGCTCACATACATATTCTCGAGCCTTACTCTTATTCTCAGGCAAGAACTGTCCCTAAATGACAGCATGCTATGAGGAAGGAATTTGAGGCTTTGGAGACTAATATAACTTGGGAGATAGTTGAGTTACCCCAAGGCAAGAAGCCTATTGGCTGTAAATGGGTATACAAAGTTAAGTACAATGTTGGTGGGAATGTAGAGAGATATAAAGCCAGGCTTCTATTTAGGGGTGATACTTAGGTAGAGGGTGTTAACTTTCATGAAACCTTTTCCCCTGTTGTAAAGATGTCTACTGTCAAGACCTTGGTAGCTGTTGCTATAAAGAAACATTAGCACCTGTTTCAACTTGATGTTAACAATATTTTCTTTGCATGGCGATCTTAATGAAGAAGTCTTCATAAGGTTACCTCCTGGTCTTTTTGTCCCCCCATCTTCCTCTTTTGTTCCCTTACTGTACAAATTGCAGAAATCCCTCTATGGTTTGAGGCAGGCTTCTAGGCAATGGTATGCCAAGTTGTCTCAAGCCTTGCATTCTAAGGGCTATACTCATTCTCGTAATGACTATTCCCTGTTTAGCAGGGGTTCTGGAACTTCCTTGGTTATTTTGATTGTATATGTGTATGATATCATTCTTACAAGGGTTGATCTTTCTGAAATATCTTCCTTAAAGAGTTTCTTGGATGATCAGTTCAAAATCAAGGATTTTGGGTCTCTTAACTATTTTCTTGGTATTGAGGTGTTGCATACTACTTCTGAGGTTTTACTGCACCAAAGGAAGTTTATTCTTGATCTCTTAGCTGAGCTTCATTCTAATGCATGCTCTCCTGTTACTTGCCCTCTAGAACTGAATGTTAAGTTGAAGGCTAGGGTTGGTGATCCTCTTCCTAAGCCTGATGTCACGACCCAAAATTCAACTAGTCGTGATGGTACCTAATCCAACCCGCTAGGTAAGACAACTTTCAATTATCCAATTCCAATAATAATTATTAAAACAATTTAAGTGAATAAAGATCTTAATTTTATACATCCCCCAAGAACTGGTAGTACAAATCATGAGCTTCTAAGAATAGAGTATACAAAGCGGAAATGAAATAAATACATAGTCTGTTTGAATAATACATAAACAGAGCTTTTATAAATCTAAGGCTACCCTGAACAAGAAGTAGCTATAACAGGAACGCAGGTACATCTTCAAGTCCCGCAACCATCGAGCACAACAACAACAACAACAACGGCCAACATCTGCACGCAAAGTGCAGAAGTATAGTATCAGTACAACCGATCCCATGTACTGAGTAAGTAACAAACCTAGATGTAGGTTGAAAGTAGTGACGAGCTTCCACCGAGGTCGGGTCTAAAACCAATAGTCCACAACAGTCCATAACAACATAAAGTAAATAATACCAGAAGTAACTCAGGGATAAAATGCTCAGCCAAATCATGATTTAAAAAATAATAGTTCTTCCTTTCAAATCCATCAGTGAAAACTCAAATCTTTTGCCGGAGTTGCCAAAAATATGAATAGTTTGAAAATAATAAATTTCTCCTAAAATCTTGTCAATAATAAATAAGATATTTCATTTTCCATCCGGATAACCCGCGTAAAAACAAATGCATCACTATGCCCATCTGTCAATATGTGAGAGAAATCATGAATAATATGATACCGTACAGCATGAGGAAAATACATCTCTATGCATATATGTCATGTTTGCATGTCAATGCAATGTATCTTAGAGATTGTACTCATGTACTCACACTCTGGGAGTACTCAATCTCACTGTCTCGCATTCTCTCCCACTATACTCAGCACACTCAATCACTCAGCGCTATACAATACCTGTTGCGGCGTGCATCCCGATCCCTGTTTATAGTCGACTGCGATCACTGGGGGTGTGTACAGACTCATGAGGGGCTCCTACAGCCCAAGCGCTATAAGAACAGACAACTCATGTGCTGCACGGACAACTCACGTGCTATAATATCATAGCTGGATCCGCACGGACAACTCACGTGCTGCACGGACAACTCACATGCTGCACGGACAACTCATGTGCTATAATAATATCTAGATCCGCACGGCCAACTCACGTGCTGCACGGCCAACTCACGTGCAATAGTATAATATATGGATCCGCACGGCCAATTCACGTGCTGCACGGCCAACTCACGTGCTGAACGGCCAACTCACGTGCTGCACGGTCAACTCACGTGCAATAGTATAATATATATAAAGCCAATATGGCCTACTGCGGCGTGCAACCCGATCCCAAAAATATCCTCACAATCAGGCCCTCGGCCTCCCTCAGTCATCAATCTCTCCAGTCTCTCTCTCATGGGCTCACAATGTCATGAGAACAACCCAAAATGATGATATGATGTATCAATAAATAATAACAGAGACTGAGATATGATATGTAATGACATGAATATGACTGAGTATAAATTTTCNCTCCCCAAGAACTGGTAGTACAAATCATGAGCTTCTAAGAATAGAGTATACAAAGCGGAAATGAAATAAATACATAGTCTGTTTGAATAATACATAAACAGAGCTTTTATAAATCTAAGGCTACCCTGAACAAGAAGTAGCTATAACAGGAACGCAGGTACATCTTCAAGTCCCGCAACCATCGAGCACAACAACAACAACAACAACGGCCAACATCTGCACGCAAAGTGCAGAAGTATAGTATCAGTACAACCGATCCCATGTACTGAGTAAGTAACAAACCTAGATGTAGGTTGAAAGTAGTGACGAGCTTCCACCGAGGTCGGGTCTAAAACCAATAGTCCACAACAGTCCATAACAACATAAAGTAAATAATACCAGAAGTAACTCAGGGATAAAATGCTCAGCCAAATCATGATTTAAAAAATAATAGTTCTTCCTTTCAAATCCATCAGTGAAAACTCAAATCTTTTGCCGGAGTTGCCAAAAATATGAATAGTTTGAAAATAATAAATTTCTCCTAAAATCTTGTCAATAATAAATAAGATATTTCATTTTCCATCCGGATAACCCGCGTAAAAACAAATGCATCACTATGCCCATCTGTCAATATGTGAGAGAAATCATGAATAATATGATACCGTACAGCATGAGGAAAATACATCTCTATGCATATATGTCATGTTTGCATGTCAATGCAATGTATCTTAGAGATTGTACTCATGTACTCACACTCTGGGAGTACTCAATCTCACTGTCTCGCATTCTCTCCCACTATACTCAGCACACTCAATCACTCAGCGCTATACAATACCTGTTGCGGCGTGCATCCCGATCCCTGTTTATAGTCGACTGCGATCACTGGGGGTGTGTACAGACTCATGAGGGGCTCCTACAGCCCAAGCGCTATAAGAACAGACAACTCATGTGCTGCACGGACAACTCACGTGCTATAATATCATAGCTGGATCCGCACGGACAACTCACGTGCTGCACGGACAACTCACATGCTGCACGGACAACTCATGTGCTATAATAATATCTAGATCCGCACGGCCAACTCACGTGCTGCACGGCCAACTCACGTGCAATAGTATAATATATGGATCCGCACGGCCAATTCACGTGCTGCACGGCCAACTCACGTGCTGAACGGCCAACTCACGTGCTGCACGGTCAACTCACGTGCAATAGTATAATATATATAAAGCCAATATGGCCTACTGCGGCGTGCAACCCGATCCCAAAAATATCCTCACAATCAGGCCCTCGGCCTCCCTCAGTCATCAATCTCTCCAGTCTCTCTCTCATGGGCTCACAATGTCATGAGAACAACCCAAAATGATGATATGATGTATCAATAAATAATAACAGAGACTGAGATATGATATGTAATGACATGAATATGACTGAGTATAAATTTTCAATTTAAAATAAATAATTCACAATAATATGGCCTCTTTGGGTCCCAATAATACTGGCACATAGCCTCAACATGATTTTTAATATGTTTTTTTAGCTCAATTTCTTTAACTCATAAAACTGCATGGAAAATGCCAAGATCATTTAACTACAAAATTCCACAGAAACAATTATGCCATAATTTCTATAGTGCACGCCCACACGCCCGTTACCTAGCATGTGCATCACCTCCCAACAATTCACGAAATACATATATTCAGGGTTCATACCCTCAACTCCAAGATTAGAAGAGTTACTTACCTCGAACATGCCAAATCCAATGTCGAGCAAGCTAAGCAATGCTCCGAAAATTTCATTCTGCACGTATCAACTTCCAAACGGCTCGAATCTAGTAACAATTAATTTGATTCAGCCCACGAAAATTATAGGAATTAATTCCATATCAAAATATTAATATTTTTCAAAAATCCGAAATTGTGCCCCAAAAATCATCCGTGGGACCCACATCTCGAAATCCGATGAAACTCACAAAATATGACAATTCATCCAATTACAAGTTCAACCATACTAATTCCACTCAAATCCGCCTCCAAATCGGTATTCAAACTTGAAAATACGACAACCCATCCAATTACAGACCCACATCTTTTTATTTCTCTTGAAGATTCAATAATCTTACACCAAAAATGAAGATTAATTCGTGGAATATAATCACAAGGGAGTTAAGAACACTTACCCCATGTTGTGTGGAAAATTTTCTCTCAAAATCGCCCAACCCGAGCTCCAAAATCCGAAAATGGGTGAAAATGTTAAACCCTCGAATTTAAGGTTCTGCCCCAGCGATTTTCGCATCTGCGGACAAGATTTGTGCACCTGCGCATCCTCTTGTGCAAGCAAAATATCGCATTTGCGTACTCCACTTGCCTGCCCAGTTTTCACTTCTGCGCCCATCCGTCCGCATCTGCGCTCACGCAGGTGTAGAAGTTTCCCTCGCACCTGCAACCAATGCCTCACAGCCCTCTGCCCGCATCTGCGCTCCTTCTCGCGCAGGTGCGATTCCGCACCTGTGAAGCATCTTCCGCACCTGCGTACCTTGCTTCAGCGCACCCCCTGCTCGCACCTGCGACCACTTTTCCGCAGGTGCGATTACACCAGAAGGCTTCAGTTCCATCAGTCTTCCAAATTCAAAAATTAATCTATTAACCATCCGAAACTCACCCGAGGCCCCCGGGACCTCAACCAACTATATCAACAAGTCCCATAACATAACACAGACCTACTCGAGGCCTCAAATCATACCTAACAACCTCAAAAATACGAACTATACACGGATTCAAGCCTAATAAATTTTTAAATTTTCAAATTCTACAAACGACGCCGAAACCTATCAAATCACATGCGATTGACCTCAAATTTTGCACACGAGTCATATTTCACATTACGGACCTATTTAAATTTCCAGAATCAGATTTCGACCTCGATATCAAAAAGTCAACCTCCGATCAAACTTCCCAAAAAATTTCATCTTTCGGCATTTCAAGCCTAATCCCACTACGGACCTCCAAATAATTTTTCGGACACGCTCCTAAGTCAAAAATCACCATACAGAGCTATTGGAATCATCAAAATTAAATTCTGAGGTCGTTTAGACATAAGTCGATATCCGGTCACTATTTTAACTTAAGCTTTAAACCTTGGAACTAAGTGTTCCAATTCCTTCAAAAACCTCACTGGACCCGAACCAATTACCCCGAAAATTCACACAACAATTGTAAAGTATAATTTGAGAAGTAAATAGGGAAATGGGGTTGTAATACTCAAAACTACCGGTCGGGTCGTTACACCTGAGGAGTATAGAAGTCTGGTTGGTAAGCTTAACTTTCTCACCCACACCATAGCTAATCTTAGTTTTGCTGTGCATCATCTAAGTCAGTTTATGCAGCAACCTTGTGTGCCTCACGTGAAGGCTTCCATACATTTGCTCAGATATTTGTGGGGCACTTCTGACTTTGGGAATTGTTTTAACAATGCTTCTAAATTATCCTTGCAAGTTTACTGTGACAGTGACTGGGGTTCCTACCCTGACAGTAGAAGGTTTGTTTCTGGCTTCTGCATCTTCCTTGGTGGGAGTCTCATTGGTTCGAAGTCTAAAAAGCAAATTGTGACCTCCCTTTCTTCAACTGAAGCTGAGTACAGGGCCATGAGTAAAGCTGTAGCAGAAATTACTTGGGTTTGCAGGCTACTTATAGATTTTAAATTTCCTTCTGCCCTTCCTGTTCCTCTTTTTTGTGATAGTATGTATGCTATTCACATTGCCAGGATTCTTATTTTTCACGAGCACGCGAAGCACATTGAACTGGATTGCCACTTTATTCGTAGCTAGCTTGTTGAAGGGTTGATTTCCCTATCTCACACTTCTAGTGCCTCCCAGCTCGCTGATGTCTTCACCAAAATCCTGACTGATCCTGCCCATCATTTGCACATTCGCAAGTTGAGGGTTATGTCACCATCCAATTTGAGGGGGGCTGTTGGACTTATAAATATGGGTTGATATTATGGGTTGATGTGTTTTTTGTTTATTTAAGCCCAGTTAGTTGTATTTATTTTCTGTAGTAGATAGTCTAATTAGTTTTGGGCCATTGAGCCTTTGTATATATAGTAGTGAGACCCGGTCTACCATACACGGGCTTTTATTCTCTCATTCTCTCATTTCTCTAATAAGAAATATCTGGAATCTTCTCCATTTCTCTCTTAAGTTCTTCACTGTGACCCTAATTTTCACTGATCAAATTCACTCTCATATCAATTTTTAACAACAGGAATGTGTATTATGCGTATTGTGATGTGAATCATTCTTTCTCTCATCTTTGCTCTATGTCTCTAATTTTCTTATCCCTTCCTATTAAGGTTAGCAATTGCTATTTCCTTGTAATTCCTTTTAATAATTGTAATACTATAAGTTAATTTATTTGTGCCTGAATTGGTTATTTCGAGTTTGTTTAAGTTAATTTTGTAAGTTGTTGCGCAATGAATCTGTTGATGGCCCTTGTTGAAGTGGCTAGACATCTTCCAATAAAAGGTTTTGTTTGTAAACTTCCTCATGTTTAGCCAATCTTTGAAGTTTATGAGATCGAGAAGATGACGAAATTAAACTAGTCCCTAGTGTTTATTGTTGGTCTAAGATAGTCCTTCAAATATGCACCTGATTAGTTTTAGTCTTTTTATATTTACCAAAACATAGCACTTTTGGTCTCTGTTGAATTTGTAGCATGTAGTGGTAGTTAATGTTTGATAGAATTGACTCGTGTGAAACATGTGATCCGTTTAAACTAAAGAAAGTATCGGCACAAGCTTCTCCCGACTTATTTCCCCCAATTTGTACTTTAGAAAAAACCTTAACATTGAGATTTCAACAATAAAGGGTGCTATGGAGGGTTATAGTGAGATTTCAACAACAAAGGGTGCTATGGAGGGTTATAAGAAGATATAAGAGTTGATTCATTCTCTATTTCATATAACTAAGAGTTGTAGAAAGCGAATTATATATTCAATTAGCTTATATAAGATTTTCTTAAGGTATAGATTGGAGAAAATGAATTTGGAAAAGTTTGTCTCCTTGATTTCATTAGCTTAAACGGCTCATCTGCTTGTTGCGTACGGGTAAAATCGGGAGCAATATTTTCCCCAATTCCCCAATAAGGCAACGAGATGGGGTCACAGTTCGACGTAACTACAAGCAAGGCCAAATGATCCCTCATATCAGAACTCGGGAGGGATGAACGGTATATCTGGGATCGGACACGGTGAAATAACGGACCCGAACCAAGTAAAATTTCGAGACCACAAAAAAGGAGGAATGGTCGGGCATGACAAGTAGGGAGCCGTAATATTTGCCCTCAACCGGATATTACGGTGCAAATCCCATCCGACATTAACTGCGAATCAACATTTACCGGTAAAAAAAGATTTTTACTTTATTTAGACTTGTATTAGGATTGAAATTCCCCTACTATATAAATGGGAGAATTTTTTTATTTTGAACACATCGTTGACACGTATATCAAAGCAGTAAAAGTTCATTATTTTCTAGTTATTATTCAAAGCGTTTTTCAGTTATTCCCTTCTTTAATCGCAACCGAGCTTATATCAAGGGTCCGATTGAGGCCGAATTTCAGTGTTCGACTTAAGATCAGACTTGATCATCACATTACGATTGGTTTGATCATTCATTTTTTCTTAATTTTAATTACTTGTTGTTCTTAGATCATTCGTATTGAATTAATTCACGTATCTTTTAAATCGCGTATAAATTTAATTGTTACTCATTTTAAGGGTAAATAGTTTAGCGCCCACCGTGGGGCTAAGGATAATAGTGGTGATTTGATACGAATCTCCATAACACACCCTTTTTTACGCTTGTTCTTTGAAGTTTTGATTCCAGGTTAGCCTAAGGATGTCAAATTCTCAGTCTACTCACTTGAATGTTGACGCTGAATCAGGTCACCACAGAGAGAACAATAACGTGATACATAGCAATGATGGGCCCATCTTGATCCTAATGGTGTTCCAGCCACCGACCCGGTCGATACTAACTTACAGGTTGCCATCAACAACAATCTATCAACTGACCCCGAAAATAGCATTCGCGGGGAACCCCGACCATCGGCTCGAGAAGCACCCGAAGGTGAAGGTAATGTGTTGAGCTTGCAGTTGATTTTCAAAATGTTGCAAGCTCAGCAAGCATCAATAGCGCAATTACAGACCCAGGGGCACGCCCTAACAGGGTCGAGCCCGAGCGAACTAGAGATAATACTCGAAGGGAAGAACAAGTTGCCATGGAACCGGGTGAATTCGGGCCCGGGGAAACTTATGAGGTGATGAAGATGCTCGAAGCACTGAAAAAATGGGTAGAGTATGGAAAACAAAGATAGAGGCCGATGACAAGAAGGTAGAAACTTACAACTCGAGGGTCGACCAGATCCCGGGAGCACCCCCGATATTGAAGGGTCCGGACTCCAAAAAGTTCATTCAGAAGCCTTTCCCCCGAGCGCAGCATCAAAGCCAATCCCGAAGAGGTTTCGAATGCCCGACATTCCCAAGTATAATAGGACCACAGATCTAAATGAGCATGTAATCTCATATACTTGCGCAATCAAGGGGAATGACCTGGAAGATGATAAGATCGAGTCGGTGTTGTTGAAAATCTTTAGGGAAACCTTGTCCAAATGAGCAATGATATGGTGTCACAACTTGCCTCCAAATTTGATTGACTCGTTTCCTATTCTTGCAGATGCTTTCGTAAAGGCCCATGCCAGCGCCATCAAGGTCGAAACAAGGAAGTCAGACCTTTTCAAAGTCAAGCAAATGGATAGCAGATGCTTAGGGAGTTCGTATCGAGGTTCCAGATGGAACAGATGAATCTACCCCCAGTCATGGATGATTGGGACGTTCATGCATTTGCTTAAGGAATCACCCTCCGAAGTTCCATGACTTCTCAGCAATTAAAGCAAACTTTAGTGGAATACCCATCGATCACATGGGCCAACGTCTAGAACAGGTATCAATTAATGATCAGAGTCGAGGACGACCAGCTCAGGGCCCCTTCGGGGTTTGTTTATCCCAACAGAACAAATGACAGATCTAAGAGAATCATGGATCAAGAGCCAATGCTAGTCTGTGACCGATACTAACCGTACGGTGCGGATCGGAGGGGAGATGGATCTGGGCGCCATCCGACAAGGAACAACAAGAGAAATGATCAAGTACTGAGCAACCGGGGTCTGATGAGCAAAAACGGGTTTGACAGGTCACTCAAGAATAGGGAAGCACCGAGATTTTTGGAGTATAAATTCAATACAGACGCTTCAAGTATAGTGTCGGCCATAGGACGCATCAAAGAGACTAAGTGTCGTAGACCACTGCAGTCTGATCCCACCCGGAGAGATCATAGCTTGGTGTGTAAATACCACAATACTCACGGGCATAGGACCAAATATTTTTGATAGCTAAGAGAAGAAGTAGTTCGATTGTTCAACAATGGCCCCCTTCAGGAATTCCTAAGCGAACGAGCCAAAAACTACTTCAGAAACAGGGACGCCAAAAAACAGGTCGAACAAGAGGAGCCCCGACACGTGATTAACATATTCATTGGGGGAGTGGATGTCCCACAAGGGCCAATGATAAAACACACCAAAGTTTCCATCACGAGGGAAAAATACACCCGGGATTATGTCCCGGAAGGGGCTATCTCGTTCAGCGACGAAGACGTCGAGGGCATCATCCAGACCCATAACAATGCACTAGCAATATTTGTACTCATCAATAAATCTCGGGTTAAACGTGTGTTGATTGATCTAAGTAGCTCGGCCAACATCATCCGAAAGGGTCGTAGAACAACTGGGTTTAAGGACCACGAAGGGTGAGATAACTTTACCGGTAAACACTACCGCGAACACCCAAGAAACAAAGTTCTACATGATCGAAGGGGATATGAGGTACAATGCCTTGTTTGTAAGTCCATGGGTTCATAGCATGAGAGCGGTTCCTTCAACCTTACATCAGGAGCTAAAATTTCCCACTCCGGAAGGACTCAAAATAGTCTATGGGGAAAAACCGACAGCAAAGGAAATGTTCGTTGTTGATGAAGTAATCCTGGTGCCTGCAGTTTTGATATCAAAAAGCAGGGAACTGACCAAAGAAAAAGAAACTAAATAGCAATCAATGATCCCGGCCTCAATGTGGCCGAAAAAATAGAAGGAGCACAGAGCGGACGATGAGGATGATTACGACGTCCCGAGATCTTTTATAGCGCATGATAACACCGACGCTACCAAATCGATGATCGAGAAGTTAGAGCAGGTTATACTAATCGAGCACCTACCGGATAGAAAGGTATAGCTGGGCACAAGACTAACCCCCGAGCTCAAGAAAAAACTTATTGATTTTCTTAAAGCTAATGCCGATTGTTTTGTCTAATCCCATCTAGACTGTCACGACCCAATTGTACCTGTAGGTCGTGATGGCGCCCAACACTACAGCTAGGCAAGCCAATTAATAAATTAGACATACTTTGATAAAATTTAAAACCAAGAATATCCAAAACTCTACCAATGTGTGTGCCAAGACCCGGTGTCACAAGTGCATGAGTATCTAGTAGATGATACAAAACTCCAAATACTGTCTGAAATGAAATAGACAGAATGTAAATATAAAGAGAGACAGTGGTAGCTGCAGAACGGCTCAGGAAGGTAGCTCACCACTAGGCCTCAGGATGACGTGGATATGGGATGATAGGTCCTCCATTAGTACCTGTCTCAGATCCTGCACAAAAAGTGCAGAAAGTGTAGTATGAGTACGTAAACAACGTGTACTCAGTAAGTATCAAGCCTAATCTCGAAGTGGTAGAGACAAGATGGCCGACTTTGACACTCACTATGAGTCAACGATAATAACTGAAATAAAACTAGGATATTTAAATCAGCATGAATTACAAATTCACAATAATTTATTTAATCAGCAAAAATAATCAAATTCTTTCAATTCAAATAATATCCAATTTATCAATTAAATCTTTTTTACAGGAGTAACAATTAATTTCTTAACAAGCAAAAATAATAATTCATTAAATTTCAAGGATTTTTCCAATTTATCAATTAGCTTCACAAGTTAAAATAAATTATTAAAGTATCGTGTAATTATTATTATTAAGCACGATTTCTGCCGAGGACGTACGGCCCGATCCAGAGTGTCGTGTACACTGCCGAGGGACGTGCAGCACGATCCATAAATGCATCTATCCTGCCGAGGTGTTCGGCCCGCTCCACAAGAAAGTAGGACATTTTCTTATGTACCTCCGGAAGGAGAGTATATTTATTATGAGGTAAATTCGGGAGGAAGAATAATTTCTTTTAAAAATTAATAATTTAAGCAGAAAATCAAGCATATGAGGTTTTCATCCTTTAATATCTTTATCAAACAATTCATAATATATTCATATATATATATATCAATTAATATTAATTAGTCAAAGAATACAATTTACGCAAGTAATACATGCTTTGAGTCCTAAACTACCCGGACTTTAGCATTAATAGTAGCTACGCACGGACTCTCGTCACCTCGTGC
>AWOL01S0055521.1:9768-29557 GCA_000715115.1 Nicotiana otophora | reverse complement strand
GGGAGGGAAATCATTAAGAAATTTACTAAAAACATTTAAAGTTGCGTGCTCTTTGTTCTCTAATACTCTTGCTCTATATTCCGGTTTTTGGCCGACTGAAAGCCAAGGCCAGAAATTCTGGGTTCTTGCTCTTTGTTGATATTCATAACACTGTGGACTTTAGTTCTTTCTTGTTTTTTTGCTTAACTGGTGAGTTACCAAATGTTTGTCATTTTATTCCTATTTACCCGTCATCAGCCTATGTTTTCACTTCTGAAGATTGTGGTTTAATGCATTTCTGGGCTGCCTAACCTATGTGTTACTGATGTTTAGAACTTTTCCACTTTAGCCATCTCTTTAGTATTTAAATTTGCTATTAACCCTGTTACTTGAACATGCTTTCATATCCCCATTTATGGATTAGATGACTAAGCATGAATGTATTCACTAAGTGTCTAGCATAAGTCTGTTTCTGAACTTGCTGTGATGACATGTAGCATGTTTGATCCTGTATGCTTCTACCATGTCTTGACTTCCCAATAGTTGGCTTAATTTGTTCTCATTTTGTTAAGTTCTGTTGCCAATTGATATGATCCCTTCTTGGGACACTAGCATCCACACTTAGCATAATCTGAACCTTTTTCTTACTATGAGTCTGTGTACATCAATCTTGCAAACTTATCTTGTTAGTATATGCATTATGTGTTGAACTTGTTTTTCTGAAACGTTGTTAAGTCTGTTCTCAAAACCTATGCATGTTCTACTACCTGTTCTATGTGCTCAACTTGAATCTGCTTGTATCTCTCAGTGTTGTCCCTTAACCTTAGTCTATTCCCTTACTGCCTGGTCGCTTTTGAGTTCTTATTCTTAGCCGACTGAAAGCCAAGACTACTTAGGTTCTATCATTTGACTTCCCTAGTGTGAGTACTGCTCGGGTCCAATTAAGACCCTTGTGAACTCTGACACACTAGGATTTGGTCCTTAGTCTTTCTCTGAATTTACCCTATCAAACCTCCCTAGTGTGAGCACTGCCCTGGGTTCTTGAAGCCCTTGGGAACTCTGACACACTAGGATTTGGTCCTTAGTCTTTCTCTGAATTTACCCTATCAAACCTCCCTAGTGTGAGCACTGCCCTGGGTTCTTGAAGCCCTTGGGAACTCTGACACACTAGGGTCTTGATTCTATTTTCTCAACTCTATTTTCTACCTACTGGATGAATCAATTGGTTTCTAGCTGCCTTATGTCAATGAAGATGTAATTTTTGGGCTGTTGTGAACCATGGGAATGAAGGCCTGGCCTGACTGGGTATATCTTTGGGCCTGCTGTAGGCTCACTATAGTTATTTTATTCTGTAATTTATGCCATTCGTTGTGGCTGTAATAATATTGTAATAACAATTGGGGTATTAGTAAAACTGGGAAAAGGGGGTCTATCTTAATACTTGCAGTGAAATGGGTAGAGATCCTGCCTATAGCTTCTCTACTTTGCTCAAATGTGTTCTGCTTTTACCTGTTAGAAACCATGCCTATGAGATATTAAATAAACAATATCTCAATGTGCACATGTATTAGGCTGTATAGGATCCTGTTAATTTACATGCTACCTAATCTACAATTTAGATACCATGCCAATAGGATCTAAAATCAGTCTCAATTATGACTATAGAAATCCTGCCTATAGGGTCTAAACCAGTCTTAATTATTATCCTGCTCGTTTATTTCATGTGCTAATGTTGAACTTTCAACACCGTGCAAATTATTATTATTAGAAATCATGCCTATAGGACTCGACTAAGCAGTTCTGAATATATTCCTGTGATTACCATTGTTAGTTACTGCGTGAATCACCTAGATATCATGCCTATAGGTTTAACCTCTTATACTCAGTAGTCAAGTGCGTAGTCTTTTAGAAATCGTATTAAGAAAATGGCTTCTACATATGAAACTGTCTGCCCATTAAAATCCATAATCACCTAGAAGCTATGACTATAGGATTTAAGACTCTATTAATTCTGAAATTGTCACCCGCCTAATTTGTTTGCGTGCATTTGTTGTCTAAGTATGGAAGCTAACTTGAGCCCTTAATTGCCTTCACATGAAGTCCAACTTGTTTTGTATGTCGCTTAGTTTTATCATTTTGAGCAACCTAAGTTAAGTCTAGAACCACCCAAAATAGAGGTTCAAACGCCTCCTGGACCATAGGCGTGGAACGGGTAGTGCACGCATAAGGCACGACTTAGAACCAAAAGCTTATTGTTCACACAAAACGTAAAAAGAAGCTAACAACTTAAAAAGAAGTTATGAAGTAGGCTACGAAAAGTAGACTGAATATGTACAAAATAAAGTAAAGCGAATATATATATATAATGGATATGAATATATACATCGAATGGTAAGAAAATATACATACCAAAAGTGAAAATAGAGATAAATAAAGATAAAAAAATAGTATAATGGTTATTACATACCAAATGTCATCAAATCAACAACATGAACTGCCCCCAAAGAAAAAATAGCATTGCCCTTAATTCTATAACAAATAAGAACGAAAAGGGTAGAGAGTAGAGAAAACTCCCTATGTGGTCTCTATCTACATCGGGTCATCAGCACCATCCATATCCTCTAACTAGATCTCCACATCCTCTGACTGGGGGACTACGGGGTTTCTGAGCATCTGAATCAGCTCCTCAGCAGTGTGTGAAGTGGTAGCCGGCTCCTCAGACTGGCCACCTGCTGCCTCTGATGCCTCGGGCACTACTGCATATGCTGCTAGGGATGTCTCCTCCATGAGCAAGTCCAGTGGAATATCACCAGCAGAAGCAATCTTCTGAACTTCTTTGCTCAACTTCTGCCAATTTTTGTCTTGTCAATTTTTCTGCACTGCACACCCAATTCCTCCATACTCTTCGCAACCTGTTAGTCCAAAACAATGCCTAATCTAACAAGAAAATCACAAGAAATAAAAACACATGGGTTGCCTCCCAAGAAGTACCCATTTTAATGTCGCGGCACGACGCGTGTTACCATCATTCATTTGAAGTGGAGCAATGCCACCACGTGGACATCATCAACCTTACCAAGGTAGTGCTTCACCCGGTACCCATTGACTCTAAAGATCTCACCATTTTTATTTTTCAAATCAAGAGCAACAAAAGGAGTCACATGTACCACTTCAAAAGGACCACTCCACTTTGATTTAAGCTTTCCAGGAAACATCCGTAACCGAGAGTTGAATAAAAGAACAAGGTCACCTTCTTTGAATTCTTTGTTCCGGATATACTTATCATGTAGGTACTTCATCTTGTCCTTATACAAGGGCGAACTGGAGTAAGCATGGAACCGGAACTCATCAAGTTCATTCAATTGCTCCACCCGAAGATTGGAAGCTACATCCCACTCAAGGTTCAATGTTTTCAACGCCCACATGGCCTTATGCTCTAATTTAACCGGAAGGTGACATGCTTTCCCAAACACCAACTGATACGGATACATACAGATTGGAGTCTTGCAAGCTGTTCTATAGGCCCAAAGAGCATTGTCAAGTTTTCTTGACCAATCATTCTGATTTGCATTGACATTCTTGGATATAATACTCTTGATCTCCATGTTGGAGACTTCAACCTGTCCACTTGCCTGGGGGTGAAAAGGGATTGACACCTTGTGAGTGACACCATACTTGGAGAGTAAAGTGTTAAAGGCTTTGTTGCAAAAATGTGAACCCCCATCACTAATGATGGCCCTTGGGGTGCCGAACCTTGTGAATATATACTGAGACACTTAGCATTTTCTCTTTAGAGCATGTGACTTATATCTCACCAGGTTTTGGGATTTTATGTATGGAGTTTTGGTAGATTCCTCTTATGATATTGTTAGGATGCTCAAGTTCTAATCTCTTATTTACTGTTTCCGCGTATTGTTTAGGATTACCTAGTCTTAGAGTAGCGGGTTTAGGTCGACCAGGTTCCAGAGGTTATACCAGTGCAGCCGGTAACCCCAGTCCGGCCCGAGGCTAGGGCAGCAGTGAGGAGGAGCTCAGGCTCAAGAGGTACAAGAAGTACCACCCTCCTACTTTCAGTGGCTTAGCTTCAGAGTATGCCCAGGGTTTTCTTAAGGAGTGCCATTGTATCCTCCATACTATGGGTGTTGTAGAGTCTATTGGGGTTTCTTTCACTACGTTCCAGCTTAGAGGAGTGACCTATCAGTGGTGGCGAGCATACGAGTTGGATAGTCCGGCCGAGGTAGCTTTACTCACTTGCACTCAGTTCTCGGATATGTTATTAAGGGAGTATGTTCCCCAGAGCCTCAAAGATGCATGGCGCACAGAGTTTGAACAGTTGCGCCAGGGTTCTATGACCGTATGCGGACTGGTTCAGTAATTTGTCTAGACATACACCTGCCTTGATTGCTACTGTTCGAGAGAGGGTTCATCGATTTATCGAAGGGGCTCAACCCTAGTATCATGTTTAGCATGGCCCGAGAGTTGGAGATGGACATCGCATACCAGCAGGTAGTGGGAATTGCTAGGAGATTGGATGGTATGCTGATTCGGGAAAGAGAGGAGAGAGAGGCCAAGCGGTCTCGAGAGTCTAGCACATATAGTGGTACTCGTGCCCTAGCTGAAGCTTATCATGGTAGGGGCTATGTGAGTCGCCTTGTTCATTCAGCAACTCCAGCCGCCAAGGTTATTTCGGCCACTCCTAGGCCCCAGGCTCCCTATTATGCCCGCCAGTGTCTAGCACACCTCCTGCATGGGGTGCTTTCAGCAGCCAGTCCAGCTTATTAGGACCGAGCTAGTCACAACAGTCACGTCCTCTGAGAGCTTGTTTTGAGTATGGTGACACTCGTCATGTAGTGAGGGATTTTCCCAAACTCGGGAGGGGTGCACCTCCGCAGGCTACTTAGGCTCTGTGTATTCCACCGGGTCCTCAGGCATCTCAGTCCTTGGTTGCTGCACCAAATGTCAGCCCACCTGCACATCCAGCTATAGGTGGAGGTCAATCAGGTAGAGGTCGCCCTAATGGGGGAGGCCAGGCCAGATATTATGCCCTTCCTGCTAGGACGGAGGCAGTTGCATCTGACTCTGCCATCACATGCATTGTTCCGGTCTGTCATAGAGATGCATCAGTCTTAGTTGATCTAGGCTCCCCTTATTCCTATGTGTCGTCTTATTTTTTTCCGTATTTGCGCGTATCCCATGATTCATTGAATTCTCCTGTCTATGTGTCTACACCCGTGGGAGATTCTATTGTTTATGACCGTGTGTATCGGTCGTGTTTCATTATTATCAGTGGTTTTGAGACCAGAGCTGATTTATTAACTGCTCAGTATGGTGGATTTTGATGTTAGTTTGGGCGTGGACTAGTTGTCGCCCTATCATGCTATCCTTGAATGTCACGCCAAGATGGTGACATTGGCTATGCCAGGTCTACAATGGCTAGAGTGGGGAGGTACCTTAGATTATGTTCCAAGCAGAGTTATTTAATTTCTAAAGGGTCAGCGGATAGTTGAGAAGGGGTGTGATGCGTATCTAGCTTATGGCCCTATCATATGGCCCAGCAGAGTTGAAAGAGTTAAAGGAGAAGTTGCAAGAGTTGCTTGATAAGGGATTCATTTGGCCTAGTATGTCTCTTTGGGGTGCTCATGTCTTGTTTGTAAAGAACAAGGATGGTTCTATGCGAATGTATATTGATTATCGCCAACTGAACAAGATTACAGTGAAGAACAAGTATCTATTGCCTTGTATTGATGACCAATTTGATCAGCTTCAGGGTGCGAAAGTGCTCTCTAAGATCGACTTGCGTTCAAGATATCATCAGTTGAAGATTCGGGAGCCAGATATCCCGAAGACTGCTTTCAGGACTCGGTATGGTCATTACGAGTTCTTTGTGATGTATTTTGGGCTGACCAATGCCCCTGCAACATTCATGCACTTGATGAACAATGTACAACCCTACCTTGACTCATTCTTCATTGTGTTTATTGACGACATTCAGGTGTACTCCCAGAGTCGGGAGGATCATGAGCAGCACCTGAAGACTGTGCTCCAGACTTTGAGGGAGAAGAAGTTATATGCAAAATTATCGAAGAGTGAATTCTGGCTAGATTTAGTGGCATTTTTGGGTCATGTAATGTCAAGTGAGGGGATCAAGGTAGATCCGAAGAAGATTGAAGCAATGCAGAGTTGGCCAGACCGTCCTCAGCTACGGAGATCCAAAGTTTTCTTAGCTTGGCGAGGTATTACCGTTGATTTGTAGATGGTTTCTCATCTATTTCAGCACCTATGACCAGATTGACCCAGAAGGGTGCTCCGTTCAGGTGGACCGAGGAATATGAGAAGAGCTTTCAAAAGATCAAGACAACTTTGACTACAGCCCCAGTGTTGGTATTGCCTACTGGTTCGGGGCTCTATACAATGTATTATGATGCGTCACGCATCGGTCTTGGCGCGGTGTCGATACAGGATGGTAGGGTGAATGCCTACGCGTCCCGACAGCTGAAGGTGCATGCGAAGATCTATCTTGTCCATGACCTCGAGTTAGCATCTATTGTCCACGCCTTGAAGATCTGGCAGGACTATTTGTACGGTGTCCCTACTAAGGTCTACACCGATCACCCGAGTCTACAGTATCTGTTTAAATAGAAGGATCTTAACTTGCGGCAGCGGAGGTGGTTGGAGTTGCTTAAGGATTATAACATCACCATTCTTTATCATCCCGGGAAGGCCAATGTGGTGGCCGATGCCTTGAGTCGCAAGGCGGAGAGTTTGGGCAGCTTAGCATATCTACCGGTAGCAGAGAGGCCTTTAGCCTTAGATGTTCAGGCCTTGGCCAACCAGTTTGTCAAGTTGGATGTCTCCAAGCCGAGTCGAGTTTTGCCTTGTGTGGTTTCTCAGTCTTCTCTTTATGATCGTATCAGAGAGCGTTAGTATGATAACCCCTATCTGTTTGTCCTTAAGGACACAGTTCAGCACGGTGATGCTAAGGAAGTCATTATTGGAGATGACAGTGTATTACAGATGCAGGAAAGGATATGTATGCCTAATGTAAATGGTTTACGTGAGTTGATTCTCCAAGAGGCTCACAGTTCGCGGTACTCCATTCATCCGGGTGCCACGAAGATGTATCAGGACTTGAGGCAGCACTATTGGTGGAGGCGGATGAAGAAGGACATAGTGGAATATGTAGCTCGCAGCCTTAATTTTCAGCAGGTGAAGTATGAGCATCAGCGGCAAGGTGGATTGCTTCAGAAGCTAGAGATTCGGGAGTGGAAATGGGAGCAGATCACTATGGATTTCGTTGTTGGGCTCCCGCGGACTCAGAGGAAGTTCGATGCAGTTTGGGTGATTGTGGATAGATTGACCAAGTCAGCTCATTTTATTCCTGTGGTTACTAGTTACTCTTCGGAGTAGCTGGCTCAGGTTTATATTTGCGAGATTGTCACGCTTCATGGTGTACCGGTATCTATCATCTCTGACCGGGGTATGCAGTTTACATCATGGTTCTGGAGAGCCGTAGAACATGAGTTGGGTATTCGGTTGGAGTTGAGTACATCATTTCACCCTCAGACAGACGGACAATCCTAGCACACTATTCAGATATTGGAGGATATTCTTCGTGCGCGTGTGATGGATTTTTGGGGTGTATGGAATAAGTTCTTGCCACTGGCAGTGTTTACCTACATCAATAGTTATTAGTTGAGCATTCAGATGGCACCGTATGATGCTTTGTATGGTAAGCGGTGCCGGTCTCTAGTGGGTTGGTTCGAGCAGGGTGAGGCTAGGATATTGGGTATAGACTTGGTTCAGTATGCTTTGGAAAAGGTTAAATTAATTCAGGATCGACTTAGTACAACCCAGTCCAGACAGTAGATTTATGCGGATCAGAAGGCTCGCGACATTACATTCATGGTTGGGGAGAGGGTATTGCTCCGGGTTTCGCCCATGAAGGGCATTATGAGGTTCAGAAAGAATGGAAAGTTGAGCCCTTGGTATATCATACCTTTTGAGATTATTGAGAGGGTTGGAGAGGTGGCTTACAGACTTGCATTACCACCTAGTCTCTCTGCAGTTTATCCCGTGCTCTATGTTTCCATGCTTCGGAAGTATCACGGAAATCCATACCACTTGTTAGATTTCAACTTAGTCCAGCTGGACAAGGATCTATCTTATGTTGAGGAGCCGGTGGCCATTTTGAACAGACAAGTTCTAAAGTTCAGGTCAAAGAACATCACTTCAGTGAAAGTTCAGTAGAAGGGTCATCCGGCCGAGGAGGCAACTTGGGAGACCGAGCATGATATGCATAGCCGCTATCCTCATCTTTTCACCACTTCAGGTATGTCTCTATACTCGTTTGAGGACGGACATTTGTTATATGAGGGGGAGGATGTAACGATCCAGTCGATCATTTTTAGAGTATTAGCCCTGAACCCTTATTTATTGTTTCCTCTATCTTATTTTGTGGTTTTGTGGTTTGCCATGAGGTTTGGTTTTTGGTTTCGGAGAGAATTGGGACACTTAGTCCAAACAATGAAAGCTTAAGTCGTAGGAATTGACCGTAGTTTGATTTGTATGGAGACAACTTCGGCATGGAGTTTTGATGGTTCCAATAGATCCGTTGGGTAACTTTAGTCTTAGGAGCGTGTCCGGATGTTGATTGGGTGGTCCGTAGGTCATTTCGGCATTAATTGACAAAAATTGGAAAGTTGGGTGATTTTTGGAAAGTTTGACCGGGGGTGGACTTTCTTATATCAGGATCGAATTGCAATTCCAGAAGTTTTAGTAGGTCTGTAATGTCAAATGTGACTTGTGTGCAAAATTTGAGGTCAATCGGACTTGATAGGTTTCAACATCAGATGTAGAGGTTTGAAGTTTAAAGTTCATTAGGCTTGAATCAATGTGCAATTCATATTTTTAGCATTGTTTGATATGATTTGAAGGCTCGACTAAGTCCGTATAATATTTTAGGACTTGTTTGTGTATTCGGACGGGGTCGCGGGGTCCCCGGGTGTGATTCAGACTTGAATCCGGAATAAAATTGGACTTGGTGCACAGCTGAAGCATTGTTGTGTCTGGTGCAATCGCACCTGCGCATTTTGGGCCGCAGGTGCGGCACTGCAGAAGCGGCCATCGAGCCGCAAAAGTAGAATTTAGACTGCCCAGTTGAGACCCCAGATGCGGTTAGGGTCCCGCTGAAGCAAGAGTATGATCGCAGAAGCGGATGGGCTGGTCTGGGATGTGGTCGCAGAAGCGGGAGATGCGTTGCATATGTGGGCTCGCAGGTGTGAGCCCTAGTCTGCATAAGCGAAAAGCCTGGCCATAAGTGAAATCCGCACCTGCAATGGTTTTTCCGCAGGTGCAGCGTCGCAGGTGCGACTGAGAGCCCACGGAAGCAAAATCGCTGGGCAGAAAAGGGCTAAGTTCGAGGGTTTGATTTCATTCTCCATTTTTTAACCTAGAGAGCTCGGATTGAGGAAATATTTTGAGGGTTTTTCAGAGGAAACATTTAGGTAAGGATTCTTGACTTATTTTTGATTAATTTCCACTAAGATATCATTTATTATTCATTTTGGGTTCAGAAATTTAGGAAAAAGGTGAAAATATCCTTAGGCCAAATTTTGAGGTTTTGATCGAGATTTTTGTATCGGATTTGAGTAATTTTGGTATGGGTGAACTCGATATCAAATGGGTATTCGTATTTTGTGACTTTTACCCGATTCCAGACATGGGCACGAGTTAACGTTTTGGGGCGATTTCCAAATTTCTTGTTAAAGTCATGATTTTATTATTTAGATTAGTTTCTTATAGTGATATTTATAGTATGTAATTGCTTTTGGCTAGATTTGGGCCGTCGAGGGAAAGGTGTTCTTATTGACTGATTGAGCTTGATTTGAGGTAAGTGACTTGTCTAACCTTATGGGAGAAAAAATCCCCTTAGATTTTGGTACTGTTATGGTATTTGAAATAGGTGAAGGTCGTGTACGTGAGGTTACGAGTACGTACTCAGGTTAAATGTTGAAAAACATCTGGTTCTTGCTGAGTAGTCTTCTTGTAATTCCTTAACCGAGTTGCCTTAGCATGTGTAGTTATCATGATTAGCCTAATATCGCATGTCTACATGTCTTAATTCTAACTGGAGGAACTTAGGTAGCTTACTTTTGTGCTTCGCAATCGTGTGGCTTTGGGTCGTAATCACGAAGGGCACCTCTGGGTAGAATATTTAAATCGTCATTTTGGGATTTTTTATTTGAGCCCTAGACTTGAAGAGGAGTGATTTTTGTAACGAGATTTTCATATAAGGAAAGAGGAAATGTTATTTGTACTCATATGTAATTATATTTCAAGATTCGACATAGATTGCTAACCCCTAAAATATGAAATTTTAAGGAGAAATTGGGGCTTTTAGTATGAACTTAAGAGAGTGATTTTGGGAGTTCTGATTACGAAGTTGGACACTAATTTGGAATATAATCATATATTTGGAATTTTGGGGTTATGGATGAACAATATCTATAATCAATTTCGAATTTTGAGCCCGTGATTGACTTTTGATTTGGGGTTAAAGATTGAATCCTTTTGTTATGAAGCAATTTCTAAAGCTTGTTTTGACTCATTTGAGTAATATTTGTCTAGATTTGACTCGTTTGGTATTGGATTTGAAAGGAATCACGATTGTTGTTGATTCAAGCTTGCCGAGTGGATGTAAGTCTCTTGTCTTTCCTTGTAAGAGGGAATTCTCCTAGTAGGCGGTCTATTATTTACTTGTTGCTTGATTTAGGAGCCACGCATATGCGAGGTGACGAGCCTATATGCGTAGCTAGGTCATGACCATACCCGGTAGAGTTTTGTTTATAATTATGCCTTATTTTGACTATATGAACTTATTATCCTTGTTTCATTGATTCTATGACTCTATAATGACTTGTAATTATAACTTAGAAGTATGTTTAAGGTTATAACTTGTTGGTCATAAAGGATTATTTTACCATGTTGAGCATTCTTATTAAACCATAGTCATGCACTTATCTTATTTGATGCGTGATTGGTGGTTATGTGGATTAGCTTATTCATGTTAAATATTATGAAAATATTTCTTGAATGTTAAATTTTTTTAGTGCATTATTGAGATAAATTGAATTAGATGATTAGCCATGACTATCTTTTAGCTCTATGAGCTTTTATTTGTATTGCTATTGTTATGTATGGTGCTTCTTAATTGTATTATTTCATACACATATGCATAAGTTAGAGAGTTGGATATTGTGAAAAGTTGAAAACTTAGACACTGCGGACAATGTGAGCGGATATTAATTATTCGTTATTAAATATTAATGATATTACAACTGGATCGGATTGCACGCTGCATTTATTGGTTAATGATCGTTGATTGTAAAATGATCCACGCTTGGATATGGATCCGTCCTCCTGGAATCAGGTAATTATCAATATTACTTTGGGTAATGTTAGCATAGGCACTCAGATATAGTGTTTGGTTGGATACATGGCCTATTTCAGGCACATGGGTTTATGTTGTGAGGTTTGAAAAGGAATCATTAGCAAGCGCACTTACATATCTTATATTCATGCATTAGCTTTGATAGAAATGTTGATTGATATACATCATGTATTTATATGAGAGAATATAGATTTGACACATAATTTGATCTCCCTTATCTGTAAAATATGCTAAATTTCTATATGAATTGTGTATCTAGCTTTCATATCTTATTTAATGATACTATGTCTTATCTCGTATATGATTCTTGCTATCTGGCTATTGGATTCTTAGTAAGTGTTGATGTCGACCTCTCGCTACTACTTTTTCGAGGCTGGGCTTGATACTTACTGAGTACCATGAGTTTGTACTCATACTATAATTTTGCATATTTTTATGCAGGTTTTGAGACTAGTATTAATGTACCCTTGAGCCGAGTAGGAGTATTTGTTGGAGACTTTGTAGTTAGCTGCTCTACTTGATCAGATCCACAGCACATAGAATCTTCTTTCCCTATTTATTCGTTTCTGTCTATGTATTTCTTTTCTGGATAGATGTTATTGTTCAGTCGAAACTAGATACTCTTATTAGATGCTCGTGATAATGTACACCGGGTTTTGGGCGTTTGTTAGACAGTTGTGGTTGTGTTTAGACCCTGTCTTTGATTATTGATATTGATTTGAGATTTATTCCGCATGGTTATTTATATCATGAGATAGTTAATGACTTAATAAGTGGGTTCTATTATTGTTGTTGAGTGTTGGCTTGCCTAGAAAATAAGTTAAGTTCCATCAAGTCCATCGGTGAGATTTTGGGTCATGATATGTTATGATTATGCATGGCTAAGTTCTATTATTTTAGGGTTGTGGTTAGCCATGAATATTGATGTTTAACCATTATTTTTTCCTTTAATGAAAACTTTCCATTATATAGTTGTTTCTTTAACTCCGAGCACAATTGGTTGATTGTTTAGCTTACAGTTAAGTATTATCAACTATATAGGTTATGCTTGAGAAACCCGTTCGTATATTAGAGAAGAGTTAAAGAGAGTGTGATCTTATTCCAGGGTCAGGGTGCGGATTTGTGGTTAGGATATGAATTTACCTTGTAACCACGCTTAATTATATACCATGATCATAATGCATTCGTGGTAGATTAATTCCATAGGATTATAGGTGTTAATTTATCCTGAGTAGGCGAGTACTAATTCGGGAGAATAGTACGAGAGTAATTCTAATATGGTTAATTAGGAACCTTGGGTAATTCAATTTCAAGAGAAAACAACTAGAACTCAATTGAATTATATTGGTGAATCAGTCACGGCCCTGGAATACTCATTTTTACTGAATTAAACTTTTAAGATCAATTCATTGCTGTCATAGTTTTATAGCTTATTTTATTTCCGTTATAGTAGATTAGTAACAAAAACTCAACTCTAGCTACTTGACTAAACAACGGATTTTCGTTGAAATTAGTAAGCAGTTAATGAGAAGTCTAAATGGGTTTGATACTCTTTCTCATTACTCTATTAATTGTATGTATGTCTGGTGTATATTTGAGAGCAACACATACCTTATTGGAATCAGTTTTTGGACAGACTGCGTTATCTCCCATAACTCCTTTGAACCACACAACCTAGTCTTGCCCTTATAATACCCCTAAAATAAAAATAAATAATTTATTTATTTTTTTATTTTTTTTCTTGTGAGGAATTGTTCAAGATGTCCGTAAATAGTGGAGGAATAAAAAGTAGGAGAGGGAAGACATTTAGCTGAACTGATATACCATCCACGTGAGTGGTGGAGGCGGAGCTGTGTGCAGCAAACCTTTAATATTACCTCTGTTTGAATGTTTTTTTTTTAATTTCCCTAAATTTCCATTTTCTTTTGGTTCTTTTTTTGTGTGGAAATTTATATTAGATGTTGGAACCACATACACGTAAAGTATCGAGAGCTTCCTTCGTTTCCCTATAAATACCTACCTCGCTCACCATTATCCTCACTCCAATATCAATTTTGATCAAACTTATTAAAGTAAAATATACGTCTGAGCAAAAATGTCAGGAATAGTGCACAAGATAGAGGAGAAACTCCACATGGGAGACCACAAGGATGCAGAAAAGAAGGGCGAGGAGCACAAGGAGAAGATGAAGGAGAAGGGCGAAGGACACAAGGAGAAGATCAAGGAGAAGCTCCATGGCGAAGATCACAAGGACGGGGAGGAGAAGAAAAAGAAGAAGTCGAAGGACAAAAAAGACAAGAAGGAGAAGAAGCATGACGATGATAGCAGCAGCAGCAGCAGTGGTAGCGACAGTGATTAGATTAGATCTAATCCTCCCACATTTTCCTCTACTCCTGGTATCTTCTTTTATATTTCTATCTATATATCAATTTATTTACTCGATCAACTCCAATTTATTTTGTGTTTTTGAATCGTTAGATTATTTAACTTTTTTCTTTGATTCTGTCAACTCCTACGTAACATCTTTTTTTATTTCTTTATTCCTTTATTGATAAATGTGACTCTTTTTTAGTGCTGCTGTCAAGTATTATAAACCTACCATGTTTTCCACGGGACAAGACTAACACAATTTTGGGCATATATAGTTTATCATTTAATCTGTATTTACTTATTTGCTAAAGATATCTTGGTCATTTGTGTTAATCATCGTTAATGGATATTATGGTATACTGCTATATCATGTGTGGTACTGCATTATTAACATTTGAGATGATCAAATGTCAAAAGCTCGATAGAACAAGTCGTTTAATCAGTTTGAGAGCCAAGTATGTCAACCCAAAATTTTGTCATCCAAAAACTAACCATTTGGACGGACTTATTGACTAATTCTCGTTATGTAATTAGACATGGATAAATTCTACATTGAGAAAAAGTAGTATTCGGGAATTAGAAGTTGCACGTACGTAAGATATTGTGACTATATGTTACTGACGATGATAAAATTGTTCTTTCGAGGAATAGTATGTTAGGAATCTGAAATGCATAAATATTTTTGGCTGTTATGACAAAAGCTCTAGCTAATTCACTGTTGAAAGCGCTAAATCGACAGAGTTAGGATTATATGGAGTGCTCGTTTAGCATTACTTGTTTCCAAGAATATGCTATCCAAAAAAAAACTAATATAATGTTCTTTATTTCTATATATAAATAAACATTACAATTTGATGCTTAGTGTTAAAGTCAAAATTTTCGATTCTCCCTTCATCTCGAGCTGTGGTTTTTGTTCTTTTCTGAAGATAGAAGTTATTCATGTCAGTTTCATTCTTTTGTGTGTTTCTTCTTTTTACTCGTGTTCCATTTCTCTGCGTGACAGGTAAAGGGGATTGTGATAAGTATTTCTGAGATTTGAGCTAGAGGTACCAACGGCATTAGTTGCAGAGGAAAAAGAAAATAGGAGAAAATAAACAAAAATAAAAGATGACCATGCGTTCTGTATTGGGTCTAATGTATCCTAATTTGGGACAGTTCGTGAATGTACTTTCGTGAGCTAATAAAAATGAAGTTTTTGATGAGTTTCTTTCTGCTTGTATTGACTTATTTAGTTCTTGCTAAATATATGTTGGGTGGTCAAAAATTTATTTAACTAGAAAATTTGTTCGCGATTCGCGCGATTATAAAAATAAAAAACTAAAATATGGCTAAATAAGTAACGGCATTTATAAGAAAATTAATCTTTACTAATTAAAAATTTCTTCGTGATTCTACTATGAATATTACAATGGATAAATGACTTGTTAAAATTGATAAAAGTACATTTACGTTAAAAGTCTTTTACACAAACAAAAATTAAAATTTCATTTGTACTCACTTGAAAATGAAAGCTGTAATTAACTTAAGATATAATAACTCAATTTCCATTTAAATGAAGTGAATTCTCCATATTGTTATAGAACTATTTAAGAAATAAAAGTATACTTTATAACAATTTAAAACTAAGAATAATAAATTTATTTTTTGTCTTCTTAAAACAAAATAGGATAATGGAATTAAAAGAGAGAGGGTCATAAGAAAAAGTTTTACATATAAAGACTATCCCAAACTAAACAGATTTATTCGTTGTTTATTATCATATCAAGCATTTGGTGCCTATGTTGCTATTAGTGCGCTTCTTTCGCTTTGGCTAATATAACATCACTATTCTCAGCCCCTACCACAAGTTTTGTATCCTCATATCCAATCACAAAATTAACTTGACAAAAATAAATTCATGTAGAGCATTGTGGTGCCCAGCTAAAGATTTATCCTTAGCTTTTAAATTAAATTCAGTTGCAATATACTAACAATTTACTGAAAATGGATTATAGCAGTACCATTCATCAGATGCTTTGGTTATTGTACCATTCGCCAGATGCAACTTTATCAATACTTTGGTTACACTAATTCCAACTGAAACATGATATTCGCTGATACCAAAATGAATATTCCAGAACGTATAAGAAAATTTGTCATTTATATTGATAAATAATATGCTCCTAATATGAATACAACACAAAGTTTATTCCTCGAAATTCAATACCTTGTGACTCCGCCAAAACTCCATCAAGATGCACACTAAAATAAAAATAAAAATAATGAAAAAAACAAAAGGAATTAGAATGGACAGAAAACACACTAATGAAAATGAAGAGGCATAAGACAAGCAAAAACTGAAAACACAACACAATAAAAATATAAAATAAAGCCAGACGAAATAACCAAAATGCTTAGTTACCTCTTTCAATCCAAAGTTTTGAGAGATTTTAGGTAGGCGAGAGAGCAAGTAAAAGAACCAAAAATCTTTAGAAGGGCAAAAAGAGGTGGGAAAAAGGCCAAAAAAGAGAGGAAAAAGATGATAAATAATATTCACGAAGTTGATTAAGCAAACAGATACAACAAACAGGAAACAAACATCTTAATGGCAATGCATAAAATGTTAGATGAAATATTAATTAAGTGAACACATTAAGCAAATCTCATAATGGACGATAAAATAATCAAAAGATACAAACTTTTTTGCTACAAACAAAACCAAATTAAAGAAATCTCAAGAACATAAGATACAAAAATACATTTTTAAAATTCAAATAATCTTATATGTTTCACGAATATTGAAAATTACCAATTAGAGTTGGATAGAATACAGGTTTTTGCCTCGGAGAAGGAAAGCGGAGAGCGAAATAGTTGTTGACGGGTGGTTCTTCCTTCCTTTCTATACTTCGCTTGTTCCTTTGTGGAACGATCATGTAAGTACAGTTTCAACACAGAGTTATTTAACACAGAAATATATAAAGTGAAAGACCAATAAAGTGCTTCGTACCTTCAGATCTTTCTCACGGAGGGTAATAATATTCTGCCATGTTGATTTCTTCTCTGGTTTGATATGGAAGTTGGTTAAATGCTTCTTCTTTGTTGATTGTTGATTAATTCTGTATTTTTGGAAGCACTGGGATTGAAGGAATTTTGTTGTTTGTTTATTTATTTTCTGTGTTTAGTGAACGGAAGATTTTGGTTTGAAACGTGTCCAGCGAATTTTGAAACGTTCCTTTCTAATTCGTTGTTATTATGAAAGAACCCTAGTTTATTTAGACTTAATAGTTGAGTTTATTGTGTGAAAATTTAGAGGAAAAATTCAAAAAAACAAAATGAGGAAAAAGATAAATAGGATTCCTACACTATAGGAGATGGGAGATGCCACATCATCTTGCCAAGTCCCTCCTATATATATATATACTGTCTTGGTCCAACATTCGTTCATTTTTCTTTTGACATCAAAATTGCATTTTATTCATCATTTGAAAAAGGTTATATTGACTACTCTCTTTACAAAAGAGATGACACAAATGCACTTGATGCACTTCAATGTCGTTGTGGCGAGTGGCGTGTTGTATTGGTGAAAAAAGTAAGGCATAGCTAGGCCTCTGCCAAGTTGCTGGTCAACATTCACGACCACATGATTCTCAAGATTCAGACTTTTTACGTGGAGAGACTGTTAGAAAAAATAATGGGATGAAATAATCTGGCTTCGATAGTGTAATCATTGTCCTTAAGGAATTTAAGTTTCCCACTTTGTTGCTGCAGGGATAATAGCTGTAATGATTCAACCGGTCGTTTTGAGCATTTGTACTTCGCTCTGTGATTTGAGGGCATGAGTATCTTCGCATGATGTATTACGACTTGTGTGTATCATCGGTTTCGATTTTCGGGTGATTCAAAATTAGTTGGGAGAATGAATTTCATTTTTGAAGCTTTAAGTTGGAAGAGTTGACCAAGTTTGACTTTTATGAATTTGACCCCAGAACAGAGTTTTGATGGTTCTGTTAGGTCCGGATGGTGATTTTGGACTTGGGCGTATGCCCAGATTTGCATCTGGATATTTCTAGAAGGTTTCGACGCTAATTGGGAAAAGTTAAAAATTTAATGGTTTGGAAAGTTCATAAGTTTGACCGAGATTTGACTTTTCGGATATCGGATTCGGATTGTGGTTTCGGGAATTAGAATAGCTTCGTTATGTCATTTGCAACTTGTGTGCAAAATTTGAGTTCACTCCGGGTTGATTTGATATATTTCGGCGCGAGTTATGGAAGTTGAAAGTTCAAAGTTCGTTTGGGCCTGAATTGTGGTGCGATTCGTCGTTTCGATATTGTTATGTGTGATTTGAGGCCTCGAGTAGGTCCGTTTTATGTTCGTCGGATTATTTTCGGACCCTTTGTATTCATAATTGCACTGCTGGTTCTACTGATGTCTGGCGTGCAAATTGTTCTTCGCGATGGCAGATTAGGAGATGCGATCACGTAGAGGGAAAAATGGAGCTGGGTTGTTTCTTATTCTTGGTAGCAATTGGGCAAACGCGATCGCGTAGCTTGGTGTTAAAAACTGCACGCGTTCGCATACTGGATACCCCGTTCGCGTAGTGGCTGAGCTGAGCTGAGCTGAGCTAGGCAGCCGACTGCTTTCCTTTTCGCGTTCGCGATTTTGTTTCCGCGATCGTATAGCTTTGAGTGCCTTATGTATCGCGTTCGCGAGGATGTTGTTGTGATCACGTAGTGCAAATTCTGCGGCAGTTCATCTTTCTTCTTCGCGATCGCGATGTTATTCCTGCGATCGTGATTCATTGATTCTCCTAGTGATTATAAGTACTCTAATTTCGGGGGTTTCAACCATTTTGTCATATTTGGAGCTATGGAGCTCGGATTGAAGCTATTTTTGAGGCGATTATTGCCATATGGATTGGAGTAAGTGTTCTCTACTTGGTTTTGCCTATATTTCGTGAATCTATCTTTGTTTTTGGTAATTGGATTGTGAATTTTAAAGAGAAAAATTGGGGGATTTTGTCTAATGTTTCATAGAGTGAATTTTTGAGTTTTGAACATCGATTCAGAGTCGAATTTAAATGAAACTTGTATGGTTGAACTCTTAATTGAATGGGTTGTCGGATTTTGTGAGTTTTGTCGTAGTTCGAGGTGCGGGCTAGGGTTTGACTTTTTGGTTGACTTTGAGGTTTTGATTAAAAATTCGACCTTTATCATTTGGAATTATTTCCTTAGGCATGATTTGATATTCTTGAGTTGATTTTGGCTAGTTTCGAGCCGTTTGAAGGTCGGTACGCGCGAGATGGCATTTTTAGAGCATCGTTTGGCTTGCTCCGTGTTGGATTTGGCTTGTTCGAGGTAAGTAACTGTCACGACCCGAAATTTTCACTTTCGGACCGTGATGGCGCCTAACATTTCACTTGCTAGGCAAGCCAACGTTAGAATAATATTATCTATTTTTAAAATAATTTTAAAATTTATTAATAATCAAAGAACAAATGCGGAAGTAAAGTCTGAAATATAGTAAATAATCCATAAAAATAACGGTATCTAAATACCATCCCAGAATTGGTGTTACAAGTGCACGAGCTTCTAGAATAATACAAATAAAGGTCTGAATAAAAATAAGTTGTCTGAAAATAAACACACAGCTAAAGTAAAATAGACGGGGACTTCAGAACTGCGGACGCCATGCAGTTTTACCTCAAGTCTCCTCCGAGTAGCTGAAATCCGAGAAAGACTATGGCACGCCGCTGGGACCAACTCCGAAATCTGCACAGGAAGTGCAGAGTGTAGTATCAGTACAACTGACCCCATGTACTGGTAAGTGTTGAGCCTAACCTCGACGAAGTAGTGACAAGGCTAAGGCGGGTCACTTACATTACTTGTACGCAATATTAGTAACAACAACAATAATAGAAATAAATCAGGTAACTTATATATAATAATTGAAACCAACTCAGCAGTCATAACCAATTATCATTTCCATCAATTCTATTGCAGCGTGCAACCC
>AWOL01S0055519.1:1878-35586 GCA_000715115.1 Nicotiana otophora | reverse complement strand
GTAGAATTAACAGAATCGTGCACAAAAGTAATCCAGAAAACATATTAAGCCATGGATTTCAGAGGTGAGAACACATGTAAATCAAAGACACATAGGGATGAAATTGCAAAAGTCAAGTCGCTTACCAGTTAACGGACAACAATAAAGAACAAAAGATCTACAAGAACGTAGAAACCTTGATGCGTCAAAGTTCCCAAGAGCTTCGAAAGAATCTCGGGAAATGCTCGCACCAAGAGAAAGTTCTAACAATAGACTCTCAGTGGCCTTGGCTTTCAGCCAGCCAACACAAAACACAGAACAAGATAATTAAGGAATTAACAGAGCAAAGCTTCAAATTTTAGTGAGATTATATCGATTCGGTCCTCTTTCAAAGGGGAATGGGGAGGGGTTTATATAGTGACAGAAATCAAACAAGTAAACAAGAAAAACTGTAAAATCAAACATAAATAAGGAAGTATTAACATGCAGAATCAATAAAAATTGGATTAGGAAAAAAATAGGTAAACCCTAGTTGACAAAAATCAAAGATTGGCCAGAAATCTTGGCTAATCGGACCCATATAGCCATGGTCTTGATGTATATGGGCTAGATATTGTCCAGATTCAAACGGTTGAAGTGAATGGGCAGAATCGGAGAGATGGTACTTGCCATGTTTAGGCAAGTACTAAGTAATACCATGGAGAAACACCCAGTAGCGGAGAGACACTAGTATAGTAAGTGAATGATGGGAGAATCCCATTATCGATGGGATTAGGGAAAGATTTGGAGAAGGCGGCGATTAGGGTTTTCTGGTGGGAGGAGGAGCATTTGAGGATGGCTGGGTAGAGACAATGGGTCTCTAGGATTAGAGGGTCGGATTTAAGAGAAGGGGTTAGTTTATTAGGGGTCGTTGATCATTTGAGATCAACGACCAAGATGAAAGAATGGGATTGGGCGGGTCATTTAAACGGGTTATCGGCCGGGTTATTTTAAAAAAGGTGGTTTGGTTTGGGCTTGGGGTAATTGGGCTAATTCTGGTCCAAAAATTGGTTAAAATTAGGCTATTATTTAAATACCCAAAATTTATCAAAACAATTTATAAAAATGCTTGATAAATAAATACAAATATTATTTATGCACTAAAATGATTAAAAAAAATAATTTTGTATTATAAAAATATAAAATCCTATTTTGACACAACTAATATAAATAAAGAGTATTTCAGTACAGATATAGGCTATTACTGTAAAATTGCGCAAATAGCTTAAAAATATTAATGTAATTACATAAAATAAAGTAAAATATTTGAAGCATGTATTATAGGTGCAAAACTAATAACTTTAAGTAGTTAAGTCATCATAAAATAATTTAAAGGAGTAATTAATAAATATTCAAGCAATTTAAATATAGAAAAATCAAATTTAAAGCTCTAAATATTATAAGAAATTATAGAAAAAATGATTGTATAGATTTGTAAACTCAATAATGATGTAAAAATGATGTTTTGAAAGTATATATATATTTTGAGAAAATATGAGGGCAAAATTAGGTATCAACAATGATCCTAAGCGGGGAGGATGTAAGGCCCCAAAAAAGAAACTCACCCAAAATGCGGGATTTCGTGATGCCGAGGTAAACTTATGCGTTGATGATTGTAGAGCCGCGATTCAGACATTTTGGGTTGAATAGTGCGTTGGGGAATTGAAGAAATATTTTGGAAGTGTAGGGCGTTTCTGCGGTCGCAGAACTGATATGCGGACCGCAGATCTGCCGCAGACTGAAGCAAGAATCTGGACAAATTTTTAGACCATTATGCGGTCCAGTATGCGGCCGCATAATCATTTCGCGGACCACACAATCCATCGCAGATCTAGCTTGAAACTTTCCGGAGGGGAGTTCTGCGGCGCATTATGCGACCGCAGAATTAGTCTGCGGACCATAGAATGGTCGCAGAGTGAGGCAGAAGTGCCCAGTTCCGGAGCGTCATTATGCGGTCCATTTTGCGGACCGCAGAAGCGTTATGCGGTCACATATGTGACCGCAAATCTGTGTGAGGGCTTCATTTTTCTAATTTTTTTACCCGACCCTATTTTTTTTAAAAGCCCTTGGGGCTCATTTTGAAGGCAAAAACCTGTCATTTTAGAGAGAAGGGGGAGTGTTCTATAGAGAGAGAAGTAAGCCCCAAGTGCTTTGTTCATCAATATCTTGTCCAAGCTTTGAAATTAAACAAGAAATCTCACAAAATTTTCATCCAAGAGGTAAGGTTCTAACCGTAGTCTTCAATTTCGAGTTTAGGTAGAAGATGGGTAGTTGGAGTATGATCTTGGGTATGAAAGTTGTTATTTATGCATGTATGTAGCTATGAGGATGGTGGGGAAGTAATTGAACTAGTATGAGTAAACTCTTGATATTGATTTACTTGTGGAGTGAAGGAAATCTTGTGGAAGAACCTAGTAATCAAATTCGCACACCTAGTGTTTGATAAAATGCTCAAATGAGCTGAAACCATAAATATCTTCCTAAATTGTGTTCAATTTTGCTATGTCTCTAAATAGATAGAAGGTTCTAGGATTTTCGGAACTGTGTAGTGAATTAAGGAAAGCTCAAAGCGAGGTATGAAGGCTAAACTCTTCTTCTACTATCGGACTTCCCGAATCCTTGTAAAATTCTATCAGGTGTAGTCGAACTTGAAACACTATTGATGTGGGGTATTCAAACTATTAAAATTGATTACCAATTGGCATAACGTGCTAGAACCCTCGTGTGTTAATAATTCTCTATGTTTGACTTAATTATGTTATACCCCTTTTGGGAGAAAGATCTTGTATGAAATCAATATGATTAAACACATATTTCTCACATGATGAAACCTTATGAACCTACAATTCCTAAGGCCAAAGGTGCCAAATGGTTGATTTAAAAGGGAACCCTTTTGTGCAAACTATTATCGTTTTGGGAGTATGAAATGTGACATTGTGAATACACCTCCACCCGCAAACATTGGAGTGAGGCGGCGGAGCCACTTTGTGTAGAGTTGTGATATTGTGAATACACCTCCACCCGCATACATCGGAGTGAGGCGGTAGGGCCGCTTTGTGTAGAGTTTGTGGCATTGTGAATAAACCTCCACCCGCATACATTGGGGTGAGGCGGCAGGGCCACTTTGTGTAGAGTTTCTGGTATTGTGATTGCACCTCCACCCGCATAAGTTAGGGTGAGGTGGCAGGTCCGCTTTGTGTAAAGGTAGTTGTAGAGGATCCCTAACTCAAGAATTTATGAATGCTATTAAAAGCTCTTAATAAATTTGCTATGGATTTAACGGCTAACTAAGCCTTTTATTGTTACCCTGATTCATCGTATTCATGTTGTATTTTCAAGTCCTTAAATAGGTGTTTGGTTTTCATATTAGTACTATTCGACATGTACTAACGTCCCTATTTCTAGGGGCGCTGCATCTATAATGGATGTAGGTGGTTCCACAGTGGAGGACATTGACCAGTGATAGCGGTACACTCTCACTATCATTGTACTCTTTTGTATCTATTAGAGGCTCCGTAGATATGGTATGGGTTGTTTATTGGTATTGGTAAGGTAAAGATAGTAATATCGTATGTGTATTACATATTCCACTTCAACTATGAAACTGTATGTATTTTGAGACTTTATAAATGAAGTAACTTATGGTGAAGGAATTAGTGTTGTTCATGAACCCTCTTGGTGTTAATTAATGAAGTTTACATTCTCTTTATTTATGGGTAAGTTGGATAGAAGGAAATCTAGCAGGCTTGATCGTCTAGGTTATCTCGGTTGAGCACTGGTCGCGCTCCCCGAGGTTGGGGCGTGACAGTTTTGGGGTTGAAACGCATGCGGTGAGATAAGGTGGGCTTGATATGCATCGCTAGTTGGAGAACTACTAGAAGCCATGCGGTGTGATAAGGTGGGCTAAAACGCATGATACTATTTCGGGAAAATAATTTTTAAAACTAAATGTAAAGGCTCCTGCGGTGATATAAGGAAAGATTGTGACTTATTCTTGTAACGGCTCCCGCGTAATTGCTTTAGTTCCGTATAGCTAACCTTGATATGTTATTTGTTGTTTCAATTTCATTACTGTCATTATTACACTGTCTTACACTTGTTCAGTTTTCTTATTTATTCTAGTAGGGCTTTGACCTGACCTCGTCACTACTCTACCAAGGTTAGGCTTGGCACTTACTAAGTACTGTTGTAGTGTACTCATGCTACACTTCTGCACATCTTTTTGTGTAGATCCAGGTACCTCATACCAGCCTAGACATTAGCGAGAGTTCAGCTGCGAAGACTTCAAGGTATACTTGCCAGTGTCTGCAGGCCTCGCAGTCCCCCTCTACCTAGACTATTATATTTTCCTTATCCTTGATAGATATTGATATATAGGATCATGCAGTACTTCTATTTAGATCTTGTGACTTGTATTCGCCGGGTCTCGGGAGTTATATATAGTGAGTCGCAGAGTTTATTTATTATAGTTGCTGAGTTTTGAGACTTATATTTATCATTTAAGTTATTTCTGTATGAATGTTAGGCTTACCTAGTCTTATAGACTAGGTGCCATCACGACATCCTACTGATGAAAATTGGGGTCGTGACATCATGACANGCGTAATTGCTTTAGTTCCGTGTAGCTAACCTTGATATGTTATTTGTTGTTTCAATTTCATTACTGTCATTATTACACTGTCTTACACTTGTTCAGTTTTCTTATTTATTCTAGTAGGGCTTTGACCTGACCTCGTCACTACTCTACCAAGGTTAGGCTTGGCACTTACTAAGTACTGTTGTAGTGTACTCATGCTACACTTCTGCACATCTTTTTGTGTAGATCCAGGTACCTCATACCAGCCTAGACATTAGCGAGAGTTCAGCTGCGAAGACTTCAAGGTATACTTGCCAGTGTCTGCAGGCCTCGCAGTCCCCCTCTACCTAGACTATTATATTTTCCTTATCCTTGATAGATATTGATATATAGGATCATGCAGTACTTCTATTTAGATCTTGTGACTTGTATTCGCCGGGTCTCGGGAGTTATATATAGTGAGTCGCAGAGTTTATTTATTATAGTTGCTGAGTTTTGAGACTTATATTTATCATTTCAGTTATTTCTGTATGAATGTTAGGCTTACCTAGTCTTATAGACTAGGTGCCATCACGACATCCTACTGATGAAAATTGGGGTCGTGACATCATGACTTTCAAATGCTAATCCTTGAGTTATAAGAAATCTTACTACATTAACTAAAGCAGTTAAAAGGACCCAATACTTATGCTTAAGGTGATTAAATTGCCTACCAAATGAAGATTGAATAAACCGTTATTTTCGCAAATCTTGACATTTCTTTTTTGACTTATTGTGAATGCTACCCGACCTACTAATATGTTTATCAAAATTTTTCTTTTTATGCCAACTCTTATACCATATAGTTTAAAATGCATCACCTCCACCTTGATGAATATTATTATCTTTAAATAGATAATAATACAAATAATATGTTGCATCTTTACGTACATTGTTCTCCAACCAATCATGATATTCATCATCAAACCATTTAGGATTAAATCGATGCATTGTTCCGGAAAAATTTATTTTAGGAAAGTTATGAAGTCGAGGTTGGCAAGGTCCTTGTCGATTCTCTTCTAATAATATCATGATGATTTGGATGGAAGTCCAAGATTTGAGTTCTTTCCCCGGGTCAAACTTTAAAGAAGTCAAATCAAAATCATCAGGAGATCGTACTTCTAAATGGTTGATCTCTTCCTGGATAGGTTGAGTATGAGAAGCCAAATTTGGTTTTAGTGCTTTGGTAAAATACCTCTTCACTGAATTTTGAGACTGGGGAATGTAGTTAGAAAAAATATTATATGAATGTTGTATCGAACTAAGCTTAAAGAAGGGTTAGCTTCAACATAAACTAATAAAAGTACAAATTCAAAAGAAGATTCAACTAGAAGTAAACATTGTTCCAAGACTTAATTTTCTTTCGTCTAATGTTACCTCAATTTTCTTTAATTTAGACCAATTTTCTTTAGTCTGCTCACTAAAAGTAACTCCTACTTTTCCAATACAATTATAAAGGTATTGAGCCTATGGATTATGATGAAGCAGCTAGTAGATTATATCGTCCTGATGCTTACCTTAATTTACCACACTTGAGAGCTAATTTCAATTTATTAAACAAATCACAAAAGTTCAAATGGTTTTCTTCAAACAACTTTGTTTCATCGTTCCTTAATAGTACTGCTGGCTTCTCAACTTAAGTGCTCAACTTAATGTTCATGTAATTCACCAAAGACTTTAAGAACTCAAGAAAACAGAGGCGTCATCTTCAAGTTCATCAATCAGTAATCCCAATAATGAGATACACAACTTCAGTAAACAACACCATTTGGTGCAATAATAGGGAATTTGTTGGTGCCAAAACCTTAAGAGTCATTCTCAATAACATCACGGATGCAATAAGAACAACAAATATCTATAAAGAAGCTTTTAGCCTCCATGATTGAGTCACAAGTATCTTAATATATTCTTAAAAAACTTAGCAATTATTTTCCATAAGTTTATCAAAGCAAATGCACTAGAAAAGTCAATAACTTGCAATACTAAAGTCTACCGAATCAAGAATCAAGAAATTACAAACTAGAGTCATTAACCTAAAATAAGAATCAACATTCGTTAGTAAAACACTAATAAAATTCAGAAAAAAGTTAGAAGGAGAAAGGAACTTATCTGGGAAGCCATGACGGAAGAAACGCCGTCAACCGACGAGGCAACAGAGAGAAGAATAGAGACGAAGCGCACATATGAGATCAGTGGCGTGATGTAACAAAGAGAGAGAGAGAGGGGGGGAGTGGCAGATAGAGTGAGGCAACAAAGAGAGAGAGAGAAAGAGAGAGAGAGAGAGAGTTAGGGATATTTTAAATCCAAATCCCAATCAGTCATTTTTTTAATGACCTTCTACAAAATCTGAATCCTCTTGACCACTAAGCCAAGCTTTTGAGGCGGGGCGGTTTTGACTTGTGCGAGGCGGGGCAGGTTTGGCCTTGTGCGATTGTGGGATGGGTGCGGGACATGTTGAAATAATTTTTTTTTTCAATCTAATGTGGGTGTGGGGCTGGTTGCGGGTTTCAGGGGTTTAAAAAGTTTTGATTCCAAAATGCCTTCAAAGTTTATATTACTAACTTAAACAGTCATGGGTCTTGAATTTGTTTTTACCTAGCATTTCTTATGTGTAATGCGCTTAAAATTGATTTATGCTACTTCGAGATCAAAATTACTACCTAATTAAAACCAAAACCAAGTAAAGAAGAAACAAAATAGATAGCACATCTAAGACCCAGAATATGGCTAACATTGATGGCTCTTGAATGTATTTTTTTACTGCACTCTAACATTGATGGGTTTTGAATTTATAAAGTTACTGCACTCTAACTTTCAGTATCGCATCTTATTATACTTCATTTTAAGCTTTAACAATTTTGTATAAGTACATTTACTTAACTTGTTTTAAGAAGACCACTATTATTTTGGAGCTTTATTTTGGTTTGAAAAGAGAAAAGAAGTGAACAAATTCTTTTTAAAAAATTGACGTTATTTGAAAAATTAAATTGAAGATGCAAGTAGCTAATACTATATCCTCAAATTTCAAATACTATATTAAACTTGTGTGTTTTAGCAAAAGTAACAAAATGATTTATTTTTTACGGGGCGGAGCAGGTTGGACGTGTTTAAATTTATGCGGGTTAAGTCTCAACCCGCCCTGCACTCCGCCCCGCCTACTGCCATCCCTATGTAATAGTCATTAGGGTGTACAAATCGAACCGGAAAACTGCACCAAACCGAAAAGTCAAACCAAACCGATTAAAAAATCCGATGAGGTTTTGTATTGATAAAAAAATCCGAACTAAACAGACATACAATTATATAATTTTTATATATACTTTTAATACTTTATATAGAATTTTCTTTAAAACAATGTCTAGAAATATTTAGGATCACTACCAAAAAAATAGAATTAGCTACGAACGCCATCGCTAATTTGTCGCTAAAACACTCATAGCTAGCAGGATTTCTTGATAATCCGTTGCTAATCCGTCGCTAAATGAGATTAGCGACGAATTTTTCTGTTTAGCTACAGAATTGTCCGTCGCTAAAACCTAATTTTTTAGTAGTGGATTCTCTTATGGTATGTAATATTTAATAGAATATGAAGTGCACTATTTTTATTAACTTTAAACAATGTGTTGTATGATTACTTTCTTATCAGGTGTTATTGAAATGCGTCAATCTCTTTGTTTTTTTTATATTTATTATATTCTTATATCTTTTTCGAATTTGAAGTGGTGTTTCGATAATTAAAAATTAAATAGAACATATCATTATTTAGGTATCATATTGATTTTTGTGTTTAATTATTAAATCCGGTTAACTTTGAAAGTGTACGTCAATGGTAATTTATTGTCAGACAACTAAAAAAATAACTATATTGTGTTACTAAGTAAATTCTCTTATAAGAATATTTTAATAGATCATATATTTGTCAATTTTTTAAATTTTTATTAAACATATATTTACTTATCAAAAATTTAATAAAGTAAGATTGACATATTATTCATGTAACAAAAAAAATTCAAAAACCCGAAAATTTTTACAAAATTGAATCAATCCAAATCGATATAAATGATTTAATTTAATTTTTATAATAACTGAATCAATCTCGACACCAATGCTTAGACATGATATCTCGCGATCTTGGACCACGTTTCCCCCGAAAGCATTATAAAAAAGGTTTAAAAAATATAAAAAAATGTCTATTTGGTTATTATTATTAAAATAAAGATCAACTGGTTTGACTGTTTGTTTCTACTGTTGACGTGACAGTTTAATGTTAGATCCGATGATAGCGATAATTTCTTTGCCCAGGACAGATTTCATGCTAGCTCTTATAAATAGTAGAAGAATAAATTGGACGTAAAATGGGAGAGCTAACGAAGGTAGTGGGGGAGACATAAAGGTAGGCCAACTTAACTTTTTTATATCTTGCTCATACGTCTCATCAAACATTGAAATTTCCACGTTCTTTTGAACAGTTTAACCAGTTTGGCTACGGGTTTAATTTAACTCATAATTTTTAAACCAGAACATAAATTTATATGTAAAAAATTATTAAAATTATCAAAAATACTTCATTCGTTTCAATTTATGTGAACTTATTTTCTTTTTAGTCCGTGCCAAAAAAAATAATCTCTTTCTTTATTTGGAAACAATTTACCTTTATGTAATGATTTATAGCCACACAAAATATATGTGCCTTATTTTACACCACAAGTTCAAAAGTCTTTTTTCTCTTTTCTTAAATTTCATGCTCAGTCAAATAAGTTCACATAAATTAAAACGAAGGAAATAGTAGATATGAATCCATAACTTAAAATATATAATAAGTTGAGTGCTAATAAACTTTAATATTGAATCCACATAATTTATTTCCCGAATCCGGCCTCGGCCACGTAGTATCTAACTCTTGTGCATTCTCCTCTATAAATGTTGCTAAAACTTTATACATATCTCCTCATTATCGACACCATTTGAAGAAAATAATATCAAATTATGACGCCGCTTTTATTTTTATGTTCATCTTATCGTTCCTTCATCTTATTCTTAGTCATCATCTTTTACTTTCCAAACCATTCTTGTATTGCTCGCAAGTCACTGCTCATGCCACATTATTCACGTCTTCCAGCTAATAATAAGGTATAATTCAGCTCGTGATTTGAAACTATATATGTTGTAATTTTCTTTTGATGGAACATTATTAATTGGGAAAGAAGGAGAACTTTGGAGCAACGTAAAGTTATTTATGTGTGATATATATGTCATGAATTTGAGCCGTGGAAACAGTAACTAATGTTTGCATTAAATTATGTTGTCTATATTACACGTCTTGGGTTCCGGCCCTTCCTCAGATATTGCATGAATTCAGAATATTTTGGGCATCAAATTGTATTTTTATTATTAACTTGGAAATTTATACGCATGCAGGCTGCACAAGAGATTTATTTTGGCACTGATTCGTCCCGTGTAGAAAACGGTCCTAGAGGAATTGCGAACCTTCACAAGGTCAAAAAAATAGAAGCTTTTCACAAGGAAAAGAATGACAATAAAGGCACAATTTCAGGTGTTCTTTCACATTACTCCCTTCATTTCCATCGTGTTTAATGGAGTATCTTTTTGTTTTGGCAGTTAAAACATCGCGAATTTTATGTTTTTCAAGAAAATTATAGGTGGATGTTGTTCATTGCACAAATATGCTAAAGCTTACTCGTTCTTGAATCAACGCTTCAATTATATTTCTAAATTTTAATGGTTTCTTTATCCTGGAGAATGTAGTGGTAGATGAAAGTTTTATGAAGTTTTGGAACGTGTAATCTGGTTACTGAGGCGATAACATATTAACATCCTCAACCAAATTTGAAATTAATTCATTTTCTATTTTTTTTTATTTTGTTTCTTGATTAAACCTTGTCCACGACTGCAAGTGGTACAAATGTAGAATAATTTTCGGCTTGCTTTCCTTTCTACTGTTCCCTTAGTGTGATTTGCAAGTAATTGATGGGATTAGACATGCAGGTACTGAAATGATTTCTCCATCATCTTTGCCCCACGCACGTTTGCTCAAGGCACTAAAAACTAAGGTAATAGTTGCAGAAAGTTCTTTTATAAGTATATTACTCCATATTGACAAATGGGGTTGCTCCAATCATAAGCATCTTCTATCTATAATCGGAGAGTATAACCCGAGAGTTATGAATTCGAGTTATGAGCAATAACTCCAATAAAAGAGGATCAATTGGAATGTTCCAACAAAAAGGAATCAAAGGGGATCAAAGGGGAAGAAAATTTAAAAATAAAATAAAAAACTCCATATTGAGGTTGACATACTATTCTTGACTCCTAACTTCTGAACGTCCCTTTCCTCATGTTTCAACTGAGAACGACAAAGTCAGTCATCGTTTTCCCCCCCTTTCAAAATACCACATTGGGCACGTAGAAGTTAGCTGGCACTGAAGTAATTCATTTCACTCTTTCTCTAGGAGAGAAGATTCTATGTCCTTGTTTTAATACATGGAAGGAGTTTTCTCTTAGCAATTGCTCTCCTCCTTTCAATTCATGTGACATAATTTGGTCGAGCAAGGAGTATAATTTTTTTTTAAAAAGAAATTGGTCTTAAACATGTTGTAATATTTTTTGTAANCAATTGCTCTCCTCCTTTCAATTCATGTGACATAATTTGGTCGAGCAAGGAGTATAATTTTTTTAAAAAAGAAATTGGTCTTAAACATGTTGTAATATTTTTTGTAATTATAAAGACTTTGAAACTTGTGATTTTAACTTTTTAACATGTCAAATATTTATGTGATTATAAAAACTTATTACTAAGAATTTTTTAAAATCAGAAAATTATCATTCTTTATAGAACGAATTAAAAAACATACTGCTACATAAATTAAAATAGATGAAGCAATACTATATTGTAATTCTTTAAACAAAAAAGGATTCATGTGTCCTCGTGCATGGAATCCTTGACCGTACTTAGCAAAAGAATCACCTACTTCGTTTGCAAGCTCCGCATATTGTTTATAGATTTGGAATTTTAGGAACGGATAGTATAAAAAATATTTGCAAAATAATTCACTTAAAAGACATTTATACGTAAGTTATTATAATTAGTCTTGATTGATAATATGAAAAATCTACTTACAATTTTAAGATTTTTATTTACCAACAAAAAAATCTGAAAAAATATAGTAACTTATGTACTATAAAAGGTTAATCTACACTGATAACCTAAACCCCTTGTTCATCGATCTTACATAAGGGGGTCATGTAGTTCCCTTTAGTGGCTTTATTGAGTACTAAACTTTTGATCCTCTATTTCGTTTTCCAATGCTTCCAAAAGTTTACTTCCTATTTTTACTCGGTAGCTCCTGTTGGGTTTCTTTAAAAGGGAGTGAACGGAAAATAAAAAAAATACTTTTTGGATTACACCTTTCCATATTACTCTTTCATTACCTAAAAATACATAGGCATTGTTTCAGATTTTATATTACAAAGATTGCAAAAGTTTTTGCATATTTCTAAAATCAAATAGAGTCTGCATTGTGTGATTTATTTTGTCATTTGAGTTTATTGAAATTTTATAATTTGAAGTGTTACTATTACAGAATAGTTTTCCGTTCTATCCCCTTGCGCAACAACGTGAGATTAAATTATTAAGAACACACAAGAACCTTATGGGCTCAAAATAGTTTTTTCGTTTCTGTTCTACTTTTCTAATTTGAACACAATTATACTAACAGCTCCGGCTTTTATTTTGTTCTCGTTTAAAATAACGATATTTTAAAACTTTCCTTGTTGCAGTAATGGATGCATCCCACCTGAAAAAATATAAAAAAGGAAAATCACTTCAAATGTATATCATGTTGGTTTTAGATGATACAAAACTTTGAAAACTATTAAGTTGACATGACTTCTTGTTAAACTGTAATGCTTTTTGTAGGGTGCAAGATTATCAGCAGCCCATGATATGGCAGTGGCTTCCCAGACTGGAAATAAGAATTTATATCGAGACATTATAGAAATGGATTACGATCCACCACACCGTAAATCACCCATTCACAATTAAAACTAATCAAATGTCTCAGCTTCTATCCGCAGTTATTTGTTTCCTGCATGTATACTATTAGAGCATGATTAAAAGTACTTTATCTTTTCAGTGGTAGCCTAGCTCAATAAACTGATCATACCATGATATATTTTTCATTCAACTACTTATGTACTTGGCTCGATAGAAATCATACATAAACTTGCATTTTAAATTGTTCTACAAGTCCGTTTCTTTTTGTTCCAGGATAACGTTAACTTGATTGCGGCGGATATAATGCAGAATCCTAACCATACAACATCCCAAGTAATAATATATAAGAGTAGATGCTAGTCATATTACATTTTGACAGAGATAATCCCTTGAGTTTTGAACTACAGATATGCTACTAAGTCATAGTAAAAGCATAATTTTTTTTTCTTTTTCGGTTTTCTTCATTTTACACATATAAACTTATGTTACTCCCTCCAATTCATTTTATATATTGGAATGGCAGTTAAGGAATTTTTTTTTGAAACTTATGGCTTAAAANCATATAAACTTATGTTACTCCCTCCAATTCATTTTATATATTGGAATGGCAGTTAAGGAATTTTATTTTTTTGAAACTTATGGCTTAAATTATCATAATATATTTTTGACTATAAAATCAAGTCATAAAGTTTAAATGGAAAGTTAAATTATTTTAAATATAAAAGATTGTTAAATAGACTAAAAAGGAGAGAGAGTTATATAAAATGAAAAGGAAAGACGACTATACATTTAGAATGTATGACATTTTCCATCTCGCATATGATAAAGAAAATGAAGGCACGCGATAAACTATACACAATAATTTAGCGCGTAAATCGTAAAACGAGAACTTACTTGTTCTTCGTGACGAGGAAGTGAAAATCTAAAACGAACCGTGGCTGGAATCACATGTCAGTGATGGCTGTCACGTTGTGACATATCAACTCCCTAAATCACAGTCTAAACCCTAATGATATGCGGTAGAGAATAGGATGCGTTGAAAGTCTGTCTCTCTTCTATATTTAATTATACACTTTAGGTGTACTTATATAGAAAATAATAAGGGTTGAACTAATTATCCTAATGGGCCTTAGAGCACCCCTTATGTGTGGACCCATAATTTCCTACATCTCCCACTCACACATAATAGGAGTGCTCATNTAAACTATACACAATAATTTAGCGCGTAAATCGTAAAACGAGAACTTACTTGTTCTTCGTGACGGAGGAAGTGAAAATCTGAAACGAACCGTGGCTAGAATCACAGGTCAGTGATGACCGTCACGTTGTGACATATCAACTCCCTAAATCATAGTCTAAACCCTAATGATATGCGGTAGAGAATAGGATGTGTTGAAAGTCTGTCTCTCTTCTATATTTAATTATACACTTTAGGTGTACTTATATAGAAAATAATAAGGGCTGAACTAGTTATCCTAATGGGCCTTAGAGCACCCCTTATGTGTGGACCCATAATTTCCTACATCTCCCCCTCACACATAATGGGAGTGCTTAACTAATTTTGAGAAACTTATTCTCATCTCATATCCGCAATCATTCGTACATGGAAGTAGACCGTGCGACTAGCATATTATGAGAGCTAAGTATTATATATCTGTTAGGAGTATATAGCCTCTCGTCGAGTGCAAAACTGCAAGTAGATCATAAAGTATGCAGTACCCTAGATCATATAAATCACATTTGATATAGTCTCAACATCTCATATATCATTATTTCTTGTATTTACAATCATAAATCATAAGTTATAATTGGTGCACCAGTGAATACAAATAAATGAGATTCCATCAATGATTTTCCTCTTCTCACGGTCCCCTTAACATTAGTATGATTGCTTTTCTAGATATGCTCTGCTAGACCGAATATGTATACATGGTCTTTTGGAAACACACTAAGATAACTAACATCACACTAAGTCTCAAGTATTTGATCGGAGTCTCTGAGGGTACAAAATCTTGAGCCATCAAAAAAGCTCTGGGTCTCACACAACAATAAGTTGAGGATGGACTTATGTTAACCCAATTGGTCGATATTAGCACACATGGTATGAAACACGTGCTACAACATTTTCTCATTTTTCTCAAGGAGTGTATGTCTTTATATCATAAAGAATGGTGTACATATGATATTTAGACACCATAAGTATCTAAATTTGAGTTTTTTGATTTATAAAATCATATTTAACTCACATATGGGTCACAAAGTAGACTAGGTGAACGTTTTTCTCCCTAATGACCTTATGTCATTGTTTAAGCGACATTCTAATTTTAAGCGAATAGCTCTCAAATTATCCTTATCATAATTTTGCTTAAAATCATATCTCATATTCTCACATCACTAAGATAAGGAGGCGATTGCCTGTGTGAGAAGGCCAACCTCTTATCTACCTGACATACTTATCAAAAAAAAAGAATGCACATAACATTCAACAATAAAAATATGTATGTAAATAAATCAATTTTATTGATAATCGAAGAACGTCATTTTTTAGAACACGGTAAAATGAATAACAAAATGAAGAAATTCAAAGTCTACGCAAGACTTGAGACCTAGTGCGTCTCACAAATGGATCTCTAGACAAAGGCTTGGTCAATGGATATGCTAACATATCTTTTGTAGAGACATACTTCACATTCACTACCTTGCGTCTAACCATATCTCTCGCATAGTTATACTTGATATCTATGTGTTTGGTTTTACAATGAAACTTAAGGTCCTTGGTAGTGGATATTGCAGCTTCACTGTCACAGTAGACTAACACTGGTTCAACATTTTCTGAGATATCCGATAAGTGTTTCAAGAACTTTTTCAACCAAACAGCTTCTTGTGATGATGATGTGAGAGCCACGTATTCGGCTTCCATCGTAGATAGTGATACACATGATTGTTTCTTACTACTCCATGATATGTCCCCATCATTGAGTAAGAAAACATATCCTGGGGTGGACTTCCTTTCGTCTAGATCTCTCCATGATCATCATCACTCTATCCAACTAATCGCAGATCTTTCCCGCCTTGGTAACAAAGGGCATAATCAGCATTTCCCTTCAGATATCTCATGATCCTCTTTACTACTTGCCAATGTGCTAAACCTGGGTCGGTTTGATATCTACTTACCAAGCCAACTACTTGATAGATATCTGGTCTAGTGCATACCATAGCATACATTAGACTTCTGACTGCACTCCTATAAGGAACTCGACTCATTCTTTCTGTCTCTTCAGGAGTCATAGGACACATCTGACTTCCCAAGGCATGACCTTTACTGATAGGAGTGTCAACTAGGCTACTATTTTGCCTATTGAATCGTTCAAGAACTTTTTTAATGTAATTATCTTGTGAGAGATACAATAGTTTCTTTGGACGATCTCTTGAAATCTTAACTCCAATAATATATGCAGCTTCACCCATATCTTTCATCTCAAATTAGGATGATAACCATGACTTTATCTCGGTTATATACTCCTTATCATTTCCAGCTATAAGTATGTCATCTACATATAATATTAAAATCACAAGCTTATTTCTTGATCTCTTGGTATAAACGCAATGGTCTTTATCCATCATGGCAAAATTATTGGATATAAGAACATTCTGAAAGAGTATATAACACTGCCTTTAAGATTGTCTGAGGCCATAAATAGACTTCAAAAGTCTACAAACCTTTTGTTCGTGGCCCTTTTCAATGAAACACTCAGGTTGTTCCATATAGATTTCTTCATCTAGTTCTCCATTGAGAAAGGCAGTCTTTACATCCATATGATGTAATTCAAGATCCAAGCTTGCAACAATAGCTAGAACTAGGCGAACAGAGGTAAATCGTACAATAGGCAAGAAAGTCTCTTCGTAGTCTATTCCTTTCTGTTGTGTATACCCTTTTGCAACCAGTCGAGCCTTATATCTCTCAACTGTGCCATCAGCCTTGAGCTTAATTTTGAGAACCCATTTACTCCCAATTGCTTTGCGTCCTTCAGGGAGGTCAACTAGTTCCCAAAATTTGTTGACTCTCATAGACTCAAGTTCATCTTCCATTGCTTTTGTCCATTTATCCTTAGAAGGGCATGGGAGAGCCTCTTTTACATTTTTAGGATCGTTTTCTTCTTGTAGGAGCATCATAAATAGTTCACCACCTTCAACATCAAATCTTCAGCGGGGAATCATTTTATGAGAACCACGTCTTATTTATGATTCATCATTGTTCCCATTTGGATCAATGTTGCTCCCACCCGGATCAAGAAGATTCATCTTTCTCCCACTTGGAACAAGATCTGTGACCATCTCGCTCCCACTTGGAACAAGATCCATTTGGTCACTTCCACTAAATGTAGAAGGATTACTTTCATTTGCATCTGATGATGAAGGAGGTTTTTGATGAGAAACTAATTCATCATCTGCTAAAATTCTCCCACTCGAATGAAGTGATCCTTGTACTTTTGATCCATTATCTCAAATAAGGTTAGGTCTTGACCTACCTCTCCCTTCTTAGGGAACTCATTCTCTAAAAATGTGACATATCATGATTCAAACTCAGTTACATTCCCACTTTCTTGTTGACCTATAAACACATAACCCTTTGAGGTTTCGGAGTATCTTATAAAGATACTTTTCTTTCCCCTCGGGCCCAATTTGCCATATTTGTGAGAGGAATCATGTGTATAGGCAGCACAACCCCAAAGTGTTAATATACTCAGGTCGAGTTGTCTTCCGGTCCATAACCCATATGGAGTAGTTATAACTAATTTTGTAGGCACTCGATTAAGTATAAAGGTGGCAGTAAGCAACCCATCACCCCATAACTAATTGGGAGGTTAGCTTGTGCCATCATTGACCTAACCATTTCTAGGAGCGTTTTGTTTCTTCTCTCTATAATACCATTTTATTGTGGAGTATTTAGGATAGTCAAATGATGAACTAGTCCCTTTACATCACATAAATTATTAAATTGGGTTGATAAGTATTCACGACCACGGTCAGTTCGAAGAGCTTTTATCTTCTTATCTAATTAATTTTTCACTAAGCTCATATAGTGTTTGAAGCAACTTATTGCTTCTGATTTGTGGGAAATTAAATAGACATAACTGAAACGAGTGAAGTCATCAATAAATGTGATGAAATAACTTGCTCCATGCCTAGCCCTAATATTCATAGGTCCACAGATTTCCGAATTGACTAATTGCAAAGGATATTCAGCTCTAGTCGCCTAACCAAAAGGTTTTCTTGCGGATTTTCCAGCTAGACAATTTTCACAAGTGGACAATTTCACATGTTCAATGTTGAAGCAAATATTGTTTTGCTAACCTTTGCATTATTTGTTGGCCAATATGACCAAGTCTATCATGCCATATGTTTATATCACTATCATATTTATGTGAAGCAACAAACATAGAAAAACGAGCATTATTATTAAATAAATCATAATCCAAATACATAATAATTAAACCTCCGGTCACATGACCAAAACAAAATAAAGTTGAACCAAAAGTGAACTTGGAAGAATTGTGTAATGACCCGACCGGTTGTTTTGAGAGTATTAGCCCTGAACCTCTATTTATTTCTCCCTCTATTTCATTGTGTGGTTATGTAACTTGCCGGGAGGATTTGTTTTTGATTTCAGAGTGAAATGGGATACGTAGTCCCTAAAATGGAAGTTAAAGTCATAGGAATCGACTGTAGTTTCAATTGTGTGAAGACGACTCCAGAATGGAGTTTTGACAGTTCCTATAGCTCCGCAGGGTGATTTTGGTCTTAGGTTCGGATGTTGAATTAGAGGCTCATAGGTCATTTTAGCGCCTATTGGCGAAAGTTCAAAAATTGGATAATTTTTAGGAAGTTTGACAGGGAGTAGACTTTTTGATATCGGGGTCAAATTCTAATTTCGGAATTAGAGTAGGTCCGTAATGTCAATTATGACTTGTGTGCAAAATTTGAGGTCAATCGAACTTGATTTGATAGGTTTCGGCTCCGGATGTAGAAGTTTGAAGTTTTAAAGTCCATTAGGCTTGAATCGATGTGCAATTCATATTTTTAGCATTGTTTGATGTTATCTAAGGGATCGACTAAGTCCGTATGATGTTTTAGGACTTGTTGGTAAGTTTGTTTGAGGTCCCCGGGGCCTCAGGTGGATTCGGGATGGTTAACGGATCAAATTTGGACTTGTGAGAATGGATGAAGGCACCAGCTCTGTTGTAATCGCACCTGCACATGATTTACCGTAGGTGCGAACCCGCAGAAGCGGCACGTTGATCACATAAGCGGGCTGGAGCAGTGTGGGCAGAGGTTGCAGATGCGAGAAAAATTCCGCATTTGCGAGATCGCAGATGCGGACAAGGAGGTCGCAGGTGTGCTGGAGCCGCAGAAGCGGACTGCTTCTCGCATAAGTGAGTCTGCAGAAGCGGGGGCAAGGCAGCCTGCGCAAAACCATAGAAGCGGCACATTTTCCACAAAAGTGGGACTGGAAATGCGGTCAAGTGATCCGCAGAAGCGAAAACACTGGGCAGACTCTATTAATTCAAGGGTTCGGGATTTTTATCATTATTGGACATTTTGATCTCGGGTTTGGCGGTTTTTGAGAGAAGTTTTGAGGGATTTCTTGAGGTAAGTCTCTTGTACTTACTTTTTATCAATAACCTTGGTTCTCCATTGATTTTCCCACCTAGATTGTGTGTGTTTAAGGTCGAATTTGGGAGTTTGAGGCTAGGGATTTGGAGAGTTTAATTTTGGGATTTGAGTGGTGACTTGGTGTCGGATTTTGATAATTTTGGTTTGGGTGAACGCGATATCGAATGGGTGTTCGTATTTTGTGACTTTTACCCGATTTTGAGACGTGGGCCCAGGTTGAATCCGTGGGGCGATTTTTTGATTCTTTGCTAAAGTCATAGATTTATGGTTTAAATTAGTTTCTTGTAGTTGTATTCATGATATGTAATTATTTTTTGCTAGATGTTGGGCCATTCGGAGTTGGAAAATCAAGGGAAAGGCATTCTTATCGGTTGATTGAGCGAGATTTGAGGTAAGTGACTTGTCTAACCTTGTGTGGGGGAAATCCCCTTAAAATTTGGTACTATTGTAACCATTTGTGATATGTAAGCGCCGTGTACGCAAGGTGACGAGTGCGTACACAGGCTAATTGTGGAAATTTCAGTTCTTGCTGAGTTATCTTCTTTTAATTCCTTAACTGAGTTGCCTTAGCATATGTAGTGATCATTATTAGCCTAGTATCGCATGTCTACGTTCCATAACTCTTAGTTGCAATTTGTGCAACATACTTAGTTGAATTACCTGTTTCCCTTGATTTGAATTAAATATTTAACTATAAGATTTCTTGCTGTAAATTTGTTGTTCCTTTGGTTTGGTTATCTGCTACATATTTACTTTGGGACTTTGAGGCGGTACCTCGGTAGATCCCCCTATCTTGCATATTTACTCTGGGACTACGAGACGTTTACTCGGGAGATCTCCCTGTCTTGCATATTTACTTTAGGACTACGAGGCATTTACTCGGGAGATTACCCCTATCTTGCATATTTACTTTGGGACTACGAGGCGTTACCTCGGGAGATCCCCCCCCTGTCGTGCATATTTACATTTGGGACTACGAGGCAGTATCTCGGGAGCGCCCATGTTGTTTACCTGTATTTGTTGTGCTGTTATTTTCTGAAACTTCTCGTTGCTTAAATTCTCAGTCATTTCAAAATATTATTATATCTTATTCCTTACTTTTCTTTAAACTAGTAGGGGCCCGACCTGACCTCGTCACTACTCTATCGAGTTTAGGCTTGACACTTATTGGGTACCGTTGCAGTGTACTCATACTACACTTCTGCACATATTTTTGTGTAGATCCAGGTTCTTCCCACCATACCAGATACCAGTGAGTTGGATCGCACGTGGAGACTTCAAGGTATATCTGCCAATATCCGTAGACCTCAGAGTCCCCCTCTATCCTTACTTGTTATTTTCCTTATTCTTTTTAGACTCTGATGTATAGAGACACTTAGTACTCTTAGAAGCTTGTGACTTATTTTCACCGGGTTTTGGGAGTTGTAATTATTGATTTGCAGTTTTACATTTATTTCATGTGTTGAGAATTGGGCTTCAGTTTTATATTATGTTATTCCGCAAATTTGTTAGGCTTAACTAGTATTAGAGACTAGGTGCCATCACGACATCCTACAGAGGGTGAATTGGGGTTGTGACAAGTTGGTATTAGAGCTCTAGGTTTATAGGTGTTATGAGTCACAAGCAGGTTTAGTAAAGTCTCGCGGATCGGTACAGAGACGTTTGTACTTATCTTCGGGAGGCTATGGAACTGTTAGGAAAAGCTTCACTTCTTTGATTCCTTATCATGCGAGATTTTGACTTCGGGTTCTAAATTTGTGTATTTCTTTTCTCTCACAGATGGTGAGGACACGTACAGCTGAATTAGATGACTAGACACCCGCGCCCCCTGCTAGAGCCATGAGAGGCCAGGGCCGGGGCTGGGGCCAGGGTAGAGGACAGGGACATCCACGTGATGCAGCTAGAGCACCCGCACGAGCGACTACAGAGGAGCCACCAGTAGCTCCAGTTGGAGGATAGGCATCAGAGACACTTGTCACTGCACCAGCTCTTCAGAAGACTCTAGCCCAGTTTCTTAGCATGTTCAGCACCTTGGCTTAAGCAGGATTGATACCGCTTGCTCCTGCCACATCTTAGGCCGGGGAGTAGCACAGACTCCCATCGCCAGTACCCCAGAACTTTTGATTCAGGTAGACCAGGATCCAGAGATCATACCGATACAGCTGGTAGCTCCAATTTAGCCCGAGGTTAGGGCAGCAGCTTCTGAGGCGGAGCAGCTCAGGCTCGAGAGGTACAAGAAGTACCACCCTCCTACTTTCAGTGGCTTGGCGTCAGAGGATGCCCATAGTTGTTTTGAGGAGTGCCACCATATCCTCCGTACTGTGGGTGTTGCAGAGACTAGTGGGGCTTCTTTCACTATGTTCCAGCTTAGAGAAGCGTCTTATCAGTGGTGGCGCGCATACGAGTTGGATAGTCCGGCTGAGGTAGGTTCACTCACTTGGACTCAGTTCCCAGATATGTTCCTGAGGAAGTATATTCCTCAGAGTCTCAGAGATTCTTGGAGCGCAGAGTTTGAGCAGTTGTGTCAGGGTTTTATGACCGTGTCAGTATGTGGTCCGATTCAGTGATTTGTCTAGGCATGCATCGGTCCTGGTTGCTACTATTCGAGAGCAAGTTCGTCGATTTATCGAGGGGCTCAAGCATGGCATCAGATTGAGCATGGCCCGAGAGTTGGAGATAGATATTGCGTACCAGCAGGTAGTAGCGATTGCTAGGAGGTTTGAGGGTATGCTAACTCGGGATAGAGAGGAGAGAGAGAGGCCAAGAGGTCTCGAGAATCTAGAACTTATAGTGTTACTCGTTCCCCAGCTACAACTCGTCAGGGCAGATGTTATATGGGTCGCCCTGTTCATTCAGCACTTTCGCATCAGGCCCGAGCTAGTCGCAGCAGCCACGTCCTCCGAGAGCTTGTTTTTAGTATGGCGACACTCATCATTTGGTGAGGGATTTCCCCAGATTAAGAAGGGGTGCACCTCCACAGATATTTCAGGCACTGCGTGCTCTACCGGGTCCTCAGGTTATGATTACAGCACTAGCTACCACTCCACATGCATAGCTATCTAGAGTTGGAGTTTGGACAGGTAGAGGTCACCCTAGAGGAGGAGGACAAGCCAGATATCATGCCCTTCCTGCTAGGACGGAGGCAGTTGCATCTGATGCTATCATCACAGGTACTGTTCCGGTCTGTCATAGAGATGCATCAGTCTTATTTGATCCAGGCTCCACTTATTCCTATGTGTCATCTTATTTTGCTTTATATTTTGGTGTATCCCATGATTCTCTGAGTTCACCTGTCTATGTGTCCACACCCGTGGGTGATTCTATTATTATTGACCGTGTATATCGGTCATGTTTGATTGTTCTTAGTGGTTTTGAGACCAGAGCCGATTTATTATTACTCGGTATGGTGTGTTTCAATGTTATTTTGGTCATGGGCTAGTTGTCGCCCTATCACGCTATCCTTGATCATCATTCCAAGATGGTGACGTTGGCTATGCTAGGTCTACCGTGACTAGAGTGGAGAGGTAACTTAGATCATGTTCCTAGTAGTGATGTCTCATTTCTTAAGGCTCATAGAATGGTTGAGAAGGTGTGTGATGCGTAGCTGGCCTATGTGAGGTATGTTAGTCTTGATACTCCTACCGTCGAGTCTGTTTTCGATAGCGAGGGACTATTCAGATGTATTCCTGACGGATCTTCCAGGCATGTCGCCCGACAAGGATATTGAATTTGGCATTGATTTGTTATCGGGCACCAACCCATTTCTATTTCACCTTATTGTATGGCCCCAACAGAGTTGAACGAATTAAAGGAGCAGTTGCAAGAATTGCTCGATAAGGGCCTCATTTGGCCCAGTGTGTGACCTTGGGGTATTCCTGTCTTGTTTGTGAAGAAAAAGGATGGTTCTATGCGAATGTGTATGGATTATTGCCAGTTGAACAAGGTTACAGTGAAGAACATGTATCCATTACCACGTATTGATGACCTATTTGATCAGCTTCAGGGTGCCAGAGTGTTCTCTAAGATTGACTTGCGTTGAGGCTATCATCAATTAAAGATTTGGGAGCCAGATATCTCGAAGACTGCTTTCAGGACTCGGTATGGTCATTACGAGTTCCTTGTGTTGTATTTTGGGCTGACCAATGCCCCAGCGGCATTCATGCACTTAATGAACAGTGTATTTCAGCCATATCTTGACTCTTTCGGCATTGTGTTTATTGACGACATTCTGGTGTATCCCGAATTCGGGAGGATCATGAGCAGCACCTGAGGACTGTGCTTCAGACCTTGAGAGAGAAGAAGTTATATGCAAAATTTTTGAAGTGTGAATTCTGGCTAGATTCAGTGGCATTTTAGGGTCATGTAGTATCAAGTGAGGGATCAAGGTAGACCCGAAAAAGATTGAAGCAGTGCAGAGTTGGCCCAGACCATCCCCAGCTATAGAGATTTAGAGTTTTCTTAGCTTGGCGGGGTATTACCGTCGATTTGTATAGGGTTTCTCATCTATTGCATCACCTATGACTAGATTGACCCAGAAGGGTGCTCCGTTTAGGTGGACCGAGGATTGTGAAGAGAGCTTTCAAAAGCTCAAGACTTCTTTGACTACAACCCTAATGTTAGTGTTTCCTACTGGTTCGTGGTCTTATACGGTGTATTGTGATGCGTCGTGCATTGGTCTCGGTACAGTGTTGATGCAGGATGGTAGGGTGATTGCCTACGCGTCTAGACAGTTGAAGGTGCGTGAGAAGAACTATCATATCCATGACCTCGAGTTAGCATCTATTGTTCATGCCTTGAAGATCTGGCGGCACTATTTGTATGGTGTTCCTTGTAAGGTTTTCACCGATCACAGGAGTTACAACATTTATTTAAACAGAAAGATCTTAACTTGCGATATCAGAGATGGTTGGAGTTGCTTAGGGATTATGACATTACCATTCTTTATCATCCCGGAAAGGCCAATATGGTGGCCGATGCCTTGAGTCGCAATGCGGAGAGTTTGGGCAGTTTAGCATATCTACCAGTAGACGATAGGCCTTTAGCCTTGGATGTTGATGCCTTGGCCAACCAGTTTGTCAGATTGGATATCTCCGAGCCGAGCAGAGTTTTGTCTTGTGTGGTTTCTCATTATTCTCTTTATGATCGCATCAGGGAGCGTCAGTATGATGACCCCCATCTACTTGTCCTTAAGGACACATTTTAGCACGGTGATACCAAGGAAGTCACTATTGGAGATGACGGTGTATTACGAATATAGGGTAGACTATGTGTTCCTGATGTAGATGGTTTGCATGAGTTGATCCTACAGGAGGCTCACAGTTCTCGGTACTCTATTCACGCAGGTGCCTCGAAGATGTATTAGGACTTGAGGCAACACTATTGGTGGAAGCGGATGAAGAAAAACATAGTGGAATATGTCGCTCGGTGCCTAAATTGTTAGCAGGTGAAGTATGAACATCATCGACTGGGTGGATAGCTTCAGAAGTTAGAGATTCTAGAGTAGAAATGGGAGCGGATCACTATGGATTTCATTGTTGGGCTCCCACGAACTCAGATGAAGTTCGATGCAGTTTGGGTGAGTGTGGATAGATTGACCAAGTCAGCTCATTTCATTCATGTGGTTACTACTTACTCTTCGAAGCGGCTGGCTCAGGTTTACATCCGCGAGATTGTCAGGCTTCATGGCGTACCAGTATCCATCATCTCTGATCGGGGTACACAATTTACATCACGGTTCTATAGAGCCGTACAACGTGAGTTGGGTACTCATGTAGAGTTGAGTAAAGCATTTCACCCTCAGAAGGACGGACAATACTAGTGCACTATTCAGATATTGGAGGATATACTTCGTGCGTGGACAAGTATCTATCTTATATTGAGGAGCCAGTGGCCATTTTGGACAGGCAAGTTCGAAAATTAAGGTCAAAGAACATCGCTTCAGTGAACGTTCACTGGAGGGGTCATCCGGTCGAGGAGGCGACTTGGGAGACCGAGCATGATATGCGCAGCAGTTATCCTCATCTTTTCACCACTTCAGGTATATCTTTATACTCGTTCGAGGACGAACGTTTGTTTTAAGAGGGGGGATGTAATGACCCGGACGGTCGTTTTGAGAGTATTAGCCCCAAACCCCTATTTATTTCTCCCTCTATTTCATTTTGTGGTTACGTAATTATTGGGAGGATTTAGTTTTGGTTTCGGAGTGAAATTGGACACGTAGTCCCTAAAATGGAAGTTTAGGTTGTAGGAATCGACCGTAGTTTGAATTGTGTGAAGACAACTCTGGAATAGAGTTTTGACAATTCTTATAGCTCCGTAGGGTTATTTTGGTCTTAGGATCATGTTTAGATGTTGAATTGGAGGTTTGTAGGTCATGTTAGTGTCTATTGGCGAAAGTTCAAAAATTGGATGATTTTTGGGAAGTTTGACCGGGAGTAAACTTTTTGATATCGGGGTCGGATTCCAATTCTGGAAGTTGGAGCAGGTCCGGTGTGCAAAATTTGAGGTCAATCGGACTTGATTTGATGGGTTTCGACGTCAGATATAGAAGTTTGAAGTTTTAAAGTTCATTAGGCTTGAATCGATGCACAATTCGTATTTTTAGCGTTGTTTGATGTGATCTAAGGGCTTGACTAAGTCTGTATGATATTTCAGGACTTGTTGGTAAGTTTGGTTGAGGTCCCGGGGGCTTCGGGTGGATTCTGGATGGTTAACAGATCAAATTTGGACTTGTAAGAATAGCTGAAGGCACTAGCTCTGGTGTAATCGCACCTGTGCAAGATTTACTGCAGGTGCGAGCCTGCAGAAACGGAACGTTGATCGTAGAAGCGGGCTGGAGCAGTGTGGGCAGAGATCGCATATGCGAAGAATGACAAGAAGGTCGCAGGTGCGTTGGAGCCGCAGAAGCGGATTGCTTCTCGCAAAAGCGAGTCCGCAGAAACGGATAGGAGATCGCAGAAGTGAAGGCAAGGCACCCCGGGCAAAACTGCAAATGCAGTGCATTTTCAGCAAAAGCGAGACTTCAAATGCGGTCAAGTGATCCGCAGAAGCGAAAACACTGGGCAGACTCTATTAATTAAAGGGTTCGGGATTTTTATCATTATTGGACATTTTGAGCTCGAGTTTTGCGATTTTTGAGAGCATTTTCGAGGAATTTCTTGAGGTAAATCTGTTGTACTTAGTTTTGATAAATAACCTTGTTTCTCCATTGATTTTCCCACCTAGATTGTGTGTGTTTAAGGTTGAATTTGGGAATTTGAGGCTAGGGATTTGGAGAGTTTAATTTGGGGATTTGAGTGGCGACTTGGTATCGGATTTTGGTAATTTTGGTATGGGTGAACTCGATATCGAATGGGTGTTCGCATTTTGTAACTTTTACCCGATTCCTATACGTGGGCCCGGGTCGACCTTTTGGGGTGATTTTGGATTCCTTGCTAAATTCGTAGATTTATGGTTTAAATTAGTTTCTTATAGTTGTATTCATGATGTGCAATTGCTTTTGGCTAGATTTGGGCCATTCAGAGTTGGAAAATGCAGGGAAATACATTCTTACTGATTGATTGAGCGAGATTTGAGGTAAGTGACTTGTCTAACCTTGTGTGGAAAAAATCTCCTTAAGATTTGATACAGTTGTAACATTTTGTGATATGTGAGCGCCGTGTACGCGAGGTGACGAGTGCGTACACGGGCTAATTATGAAAATTTCGATTCTTGCTGAGTTGTCATCTTTTAATTCCTTAACTGAGTTGCCTTAGTATATGTAGTGATCGTGGTTAGCCTAGTATCGCATGTCTACATGCCTTAACTCTTACTTGCAATTTGTGCAACATGTTTAGTTGAATTACCTGCTTCCCTTGATTTGAATTAAATCTTTAACTGTAAGATTTCTTGCTTTAAATTTGTTGTTTCTTCGGTTCGGTTATCTGCTGCATATTTACTTTTGGACTACGAGGCGGTACCTCGGGAGATCCCCCCTATCGTGCAAATTTACATTTGGGACTACGAGGCGGTACCTCGGGAGCGCCCCTGTTGTTTACCTTTATTTGTTGTGCTTTTATTTTCTGAAACTTCTCGTTGCTTAAATTCTCAGTCATTTCAAAATATTATTATATCTTCTTCCTTACTTTTCTTTTAAACCAGTATGGCCCTGACCCGACCTCGTCACTACTCTACCGAGGTTAGGCTTGGCACTTATTGGGTATAGTTGTAGTGTACTTATACTATACTTCTGCACATTATTTTGTGCAGATCCAAGTTCTTCCCACCAGACCAGATACCAGTGAGTTGGACCGCACGTGGAGACTTCAAGGTATATCTTCCAGCGTCCGCAGACCTCAGAGTCCCCCTCTATCCTTACTATGTTATTTTCCTTATTCTTTTAAGACTCTGATGTATAGAGAGACTTAGTATTTTATCTTAGAATCTTGTGACTTATTTTCACCTGGTTTTGGGAGTTGTAATTATTGATTTGTAGTTTTATATTTATTTTATGTGTTGAGAATTGGGCTTTAGTTTTATATTATGTTATTCCGCAAATTTGTTAGGCTTACCTAGTCTTAGAGACTAGGTGCCATCACGACATCTTACGGAGGGTGAATTGGGGTAGTGAGAAATTGCCATGACAAAACAAGTCAAAATCCTAACTTAAGCAAAACTGAAATTGAAATAACATTCTGGCGAATTGTTGGTGGAACATCATTTAGTATTAGGTCTCGAACACCATGCAGGACTAACTTGCATGTACTGACACCTTCAACAACAATTTTATTATTGTTGCCCACATATATCCACTTTACTCCACGTGGAACTCGCCGAAATTCAACAAAGGCGCTGCGTTCCCAAGCTCTGTGGTTCGTTGCTCCTGAGTCTACAATACACAAAGGATTAGATTCAGTTAGAAAAATATAACTAGAAATATAAAGTTCACTAATTCGAGCATCGTGAAATACCTTTCTTGGAGGCTCAGAGCAATCTCTAGCATAGTGACCCTTCTTGTCACAATTATAGCATTTCACTTTAGCAACTTTGATACGTTTGAGACGTCTGTTCTTGCCTTTTTCAGTCTTTGATCTTTTAGCAGGCTGAGCTGGCTGAGCTTGAGGTGGCCCTCTCTTCTTTCCCAGTTCCTTTTCTTTGAATCACTCTTGGTTTTGGAGGTTGTTTCCATGTGCAACTCAGCTATTGGCTTTGCAGCCTCAAGTCGTTCCTCCTCTAACTCAAGGTATCTCCGAACATCTTCTAGAGTTGTGATTCGCTCATTATGGGTCAAATGCATTTTCATATGATCCCAAGAACTAGGTAAAGAGGGTATGACAACTTGGATTTGTTGTTCATCAGTCAACACATGACCAACATCTTTTAACTCCCCGATCATATTTGTCATTTGCCTTAGATGTGTTTTCATTGAATGTTCTGGGCATTTCTTGTATGAATCAAATTTGATCATTAAGGATCCAAGCCTTGTAGTGGAACAGGTACCAAACCTTTTCCTAAAAGCATTCCAAAGATCCATAGCTCTTTGGTGATCCTTAAACTCCCTTAGAATGTCATCATCTAAGGTGCTCGACAAAGTAATGCGAGCAATGGACTTCTTTTTCTTCCAACTGTCATAGGATTCACGCTCACGCCTATGCTGAGCAGTGTTGCCTTCCTCAAGCTAATTCATGACATGGTTAATGGCCTCCAGAGCCTCTTGCTTCTCTAGCACATATTGGACTTTCAAGCTCCAGGTTTCATAGTTGTCGGCATTTAATTTCAACCCTTTGTTTAGCTCAGTAACAATATTTTTGAAAGCAGTAGTCATTCTTTAACAAAATAAGAAAATATCATGAGGATCATAAAAAAATAATTATTTATCATGATTTTACAATCTCATACGGATCATAAGTTAACAAATAACTTATATTAGCATGCAAATAAACTTAAAGTCAAACTAATTAACATTTATTACATGCTACAAAAACTCACATAATATTTAGGGATAATACATATTTAACCCATTAGGGTTGTCCCCGTTTATCAATTGCACCCTCAAACATTGCGGGGGTCCTGTCACGACCCAATTCCATCATAGGCCGTGATGGCACCCAACACTATTGTTAGGCAAGCCAACACTGGTCAAACTAAGGGTTTCCCATTTAAATAAGTTACTAAGTAGATAACATTTCCTCATTTATTAAAAAAAGATTTTGAAATTTGCAAATGTGACATAATTAAACAGCTGCAAAAGAGTACAAATCGTAATCATGTAAATAAATCCAAAATCATAAGTCTACTAGTGTGTGTGTGCCAAGATCTGGTATCATAAGTATGTGGGCAATCTAGTAGAATATGCAAAAGAACACTAGCCTACTGTCTGAAAGGAAATAGACAAAAAATAAAGCATAAGGGAGACTCCAGCTGCTGCAGAACGGCTCGGAAGGCAGCTCACCGTGAAGTCTCGAGATGGGGATCAACTCTGCGCACCAGACTGGTAACCAGATGCACCTGTCTCAGATCCTACACAATCAAGTATAGAAGTGTAGCGTAAGTACATAAACAACATATACCTAGTAAGTATACAGTCTAACCTCGAAGAAGTAGTGACGAGGGGTCGACTTTGACACTTACTATGGGGCAACAATGATATATCAAATACATACTAAGCATGGATTTCATGAACAATACTGAAAACTCAATAACAGGAAATAGTAAATTCTTCTTTCGCAAGTATTAAATCCCAAGCTTAGTTTCATTATTTAACAGCTTTGTAATTCAAGGCATTTTAAGCAATGTAAATCATGAATAGTTCCAATGATTTTCATGCGCATATAATGTCGAGATCGTACAGCCCGATCCAACATAATATTTAAACTATGCACTGCCGAGGGTCGAACGACACAAACCATAAATGTATTTATCTGCTATCGAGGCGTTCGACCCGCTCCACAAATAGAATATTTCAAATAACACACAAATTCTCATTTATAGTCAAGTGTTCTATTTGCAACTTTAAGTAAATAACTTTAACCTTTTTCAATTCTTTTATCAACTTCCAATATGCCTTAAGCAATTAAATCAACAAATGGGAGTGCAAACATTCCAAGTATATCATGGTATGGGTCCTAGACTACCCGGACAATAGCATAATTAGTAGTTACGTACGGACTCTCGTCACCTCGTACGTACGTAGCCCCCACATGTAGGAACACATATTAGTTATAATTTACCTATGGGGTTAATTCCCTCTTACAAGGTTAGAAAAGAGACTTACTTCGTCTCAAGCCTATTTCCCAATTCAAGAATGCACTCAAACCTCCAAATTTGATGTAAAAACGACTCGAAACTAGTCAAACATTACATAAAGCAATCAATCTATGCTCAAAAGTTCATATCTCCACTATTAGAGTGATTACCCAACCCAAATTGTAAGATTTCTAAAATTTACCCCCGGGCCCACACACCCAGATTCCGGAAATGTTTGAAGAAAGTTATTACCCATAACCTTAGGAACATAAATATATGATTTTCATTAAGTTTCATAATTATTTTCGGGGTAAAATCTCATTTTTATTAAACCTTAAGTTTTTCATCTAAACCCATGATTTCTACCAATTTTCATGTTGCAATCTACCCATAATCTATGTATTAAACTCACATTAAGGTAGAAATTACTTACCCTCAATAGCTATATTGAAGTCTCCCTATTTGAAGCTTTAAAATCGCCCAAATATGTGAAGAATGGGAGAAAATGCCTAAGTCCCGTATTAAATGAAGTTCACTGCCTCCAGTAATTTACGCACCTGCGGTCATAGGGCCGCACTTGCGCCCTCGCTTTTGCGAACAAAAGTCCGCTTCTGCGGAACTCCCCTGGGCCGGCTAGCGTCGCTTCTGCGGATGGGTTTCTGCTTCTGCGGTCCCGCTTCTACGGAGGATGGGCCGCACCTGCGGAACCTGGGCTGCCCTTCCTTGGGCACTTCTGCGAGGCTTGGCTCGCACCTGCATCTGGCCAAGCGCAGATGCAATTATGACAGACCTAATGCTTCAGCTGTTGCTCCAAATTCTCACCTTGGTCTGAGCCTCGTCCGGTTGACACTCGGGGGCCCCGGGACCCCGCTCAAACATACCAACAAGTTTGGAATCATAAAATGCACTCGCTCGAACTCTCGGAAGGCTCGAAACATCATCAAAACTAAGAATCGCGCCCCAAAATCAATTGAATCAAACTTAAGAACTTCAAGTTCTTCAATTTACTTCAAATGAACCAAAACATACTTAGGACTACTCGGAATGGCACTAAAATTTGCGTGCAAGTCTTAAATGACATTATAAAATTATTCACAGTCTCGAAATTCTGTTTGGACCTCGATATCACCAAAACCTGCTCCCAACCAAATTTAAAGAACTTCTAAAACCTTCAAGAACCAACTTTCACTATTAGGCGTCAAAACGCTCCCGGGTCATCCAAAACCCGATCCGAATATACGTTCAAGTCCGAAATCATCATACGAACCTATTGGAACCGTCAAATCCCGATTCTGAGGTCGTTTACTCAAAATGTTGATCGAAGTCAAACTTGACCTTTTTAGCCAACCTTAAGGAACCAAGTGTTCCGATTTCAACCCGAACCTTTCCAAATTCCAAACCAACCATCCCCGCAAGTCATAAATTAATAAAAGCACATACGAGAAGTCTTATTTAGGGGAACATGGTTCTAAAAAGTAAAACAACCGGTCGAGTCGTTACAGGTCCTATGACACCCTTGTCGTTGTTTAAAGTGTAATAAATACCAGATTGTTTAACCAATCCCCCTTTTTTTAATAAAGTGCATATCACGCACCAATATTTACTTGCCATATGTCAAAATTCATTTAATTATTTTTATATGTTATATTATTTTATTTATTCATTTCTTTATTATTTGTTTTTCATTTCCTTTTCTCCTTCTATTTCTCTTTCCTCTAACCTCCGCCTCCTGGTCCTTGTCGACCAACCTCACCGGAAAGCTCTTGTCCACTTGAAATGGAGACCAGCAAACATGGAGATGAAAAACGCTCCTTTCGCTCAACTAAAGCTCTCCAACAAGGGAAGAAGCCACCAAAACCCAACACCAAAATCGTCAAACTCTCTCAAATTTCTCAAACCATATTCAAGCCGACAAAATGGTGTTTATGGCAAGTTGAAATTTTAACTTAGTTTTTGTTTTCCGGCAAAAAATGTCTCTTTTTTTCTTTGTTTTCTTTCTTTTCCCGATCTTCTTTCTTCTTAATTGATCTCCCCGTAGGCTATGGGAGCTTCTTTGATTTAAAATCTGAATATAGTTTCTTATTTTTGTTTATCTGTTCTAGATTTTAATTTATGAGATTGAAGCAGCTTTGTTATTAAAATCTACAAGTTAACCATGATGTTAGAGAAGGGGAGCTAAGAGGAGGGGTTTGGGGAGGGATGTATAAAGAAGGAGAAGATAGGAAGGAGACACTACCCACCTGTTTGGGTTCACACGAAAGAGATGAGAAACAAAAAATAAAGGAAAAGGGATAAATAAGAAAAGAAGTTAAAAAAGGGATATAGATAATAAATTTAAACAACAAAAAATTGTAAAATAAAATTTTAACCCCTTTTTTGTCTTCGCGCTCTTCAGGAGAGTGATAATCACTCTCAATGCCACATAGGCTTAAAAGGTAGTATTATTATACTTTGAATAAAGACAAGGGGGTTATAGGACTCCCGCAATAATTAATGGTGCAAATGATAAAGTGAAATAACCCACGGAGGGAATTATGTATTATCCCTAATATTTACTTTAATGTTAAACTAATTAACATATCATACATGTTAAACAAATTAACAAGTAATAATAATATCAAACTAATTAATATTTGATTTCATGCTCAACAAATTAACATAAAGCATATGTTAAACTAATTAACAAAAGTAATATTAAAACAATTAACATTTCAAGCATGTTAAACAAATTAATAAATAAATTAAATGTTAAGCAAATTAACATTTCAAGCATGTTAAATATATTAACAAATAAATTTAATGTTAAACAAATTATCATTTCAATCATGTTAAACAAATTAGTATAATGTTAAACAAATTAACATTTGAAGTATATTAAACAAATTAACATTTGAAGTATATTAAACAAATTAACAAATAAATATAATGTTAAAACAATTAACATTTCAAGCATGTTAAACAAATTAACAAATAAATTTAATATTAAACCAATTAACATTTCAAGCATGTTAAACAAATTAACAAATAAATTTAATGCTAAACGAATTAACATTTCAATCATGTTAAACAAATTAGTAAAATGTTAAACAAATTAACAAATAAATATAATATTAAACAAATTAACATTTTAAGCATGTTAAACAAATTAACAAATAAATTTAAT
>AWOL01S0055511.1:2920-14032 GCA_000715115.1 Nicotiana otophora | reverse complement strand
AATTCTGCCCCAGTTTCTAGTTGTGGGGAAAATGAAAATTTTATTGAATTGTGACCGAACCCAAAGGGTTGCCTACGTATCCCCTCTTAAACAGGAATCAGGTCGAGCGTAGTTCAATTACATCAGATGAAGAAATGCGAACATTCTAAATATAATATATATTGATTGCGTCTGAATTGATAGGCTTTGGCCAAACCTCTCCGTCCATTCCTGCGAGTATGAGTGCTCCTCCTGTTAGTACTCTGTGAACCATGTAGGGCCCTTGCCAATTGGGCAAAAATTTCCCTTTGGCTTCATCTAGATGCGGGAAGGTCCGCTTCAGTACCAGCTGCCCCAGTGCAAACTATATAGGTTTGACCCTTTTGTTGAAAGCTCTGGACATCCTATTCTGATAGAGTTGATGATGACACACTGCATTCATTCTTTTCCCGTCAATGAGAGCTAATTTTTCATAGCGCCTTCTTATCCATTCTGCATCACTAAGTTCAGCTTCTTGTATAATTCTTAAATAAGGAATTTTAACCTCTGCAGGAATGCCAGCTTCGGTACCGTAGACCAGCAAATAGGGAGTTGTCCCGGTTGATGTGCGGACTGTGGTACGGTACCCCAATAAGGCAAATGGTAACTTCTCGTGCCATTGCTTGTGGTTGTCTACCATATTCCTCAGTATTTTCTTGATATTCTTGTTTGCGGCCTCCACGGCTTCATTCATTTGAGGATTGTATGCTGTGGAATTCTTGTTCTTGATTTTGAAGGTCTTGCACATAGCTTTCATTAGGTAACTGTTGAGATTGCGGCGTTGTCGGTGATGATGGACTCTGGAACCCCAAATCGGCAAACAATATGATCTCTAACAATATCTGTGACGACTTTCTTGGTTACAGCTTTGTAGGATACAACTTCAACCCATTTTGTGAAGTAGTCTATGGCCACTAAAATGAACCTCTGCCCCTTTGAAGTGGCGGGCTCGATTGGTCCAATGACGTCCATTCCCCAAGCGGCAAAAGGCCAAGGTGCACTCATTGCATTGAGTTCATTTGGTGGCACCCGTATCATATCTATGTGTATTTGGAATTGATGACATTTTTGGACATACCTGATGCAGTCTAATTCGATAGTCATCCAAAAATAACCTGCCCTCAGTATCCTTTTGGCTAAAACAAAACCATTCAAGTGTGTTTTGCAAGTTCTAGAGTGTATCTCTTCGAGCAGTTTGGAAGCATCCTTGATGTCAACACACCGTAATAACCCTAGGTTTAGAGCCATTCTGTATAGAATTCCTCCACTTTGGAAGAAATAGTTGGACAATCTTTGGAGCATGCATTTTTTAGTATGATTTGCATGCTCCGGGTACTCTCCTTTTCCAAAGTACTCCTTGATATCATGGAACCATGGATTCTTGTCTGTTTCTTCTTCAACATGAGCGCAGTAAGCTGGCTGATTTTGAATTCTTACCGAAATGGGGTCGATGAAATTCTTATCCGGATGTTGTATCATGGAGGACAAAGTGGCCAATGCGTCTGCGAGCTCATTCTGGATTCTCGGGACATGTCTAAACTCTATCTTCGTGAACCTCTTCATCATCTCTTGCACATGATATAGATATGGTAATATCTTGGTATTCTTTGTAGCCCATTCTTCGTGCACCTGATGTACCAGAAGATCTGAATCACCAATTACCAGTAATTTCTGGATATTCATGTCAACGGCCAAATTGAGCCCCAATATGAAAGCCTCATATTCTGCCATATTATTGGTGCACGGAAGTCTGAGTTTTGCGGATACCGGATAATGTTGACCTGCTTCTGACACCAAAACGACTCCAATAGCCACTCCTTTAAAGTTTGCGGTTCCAACGAAAAACATTCTCCATCTGTCGTAGGCTTCGGCGATACCTTCTCCTACGAATGATACTTCTTCATCAGGAAAATACTTTTATAGTGGTCCGTATTCTCCTCCTATAAGATTTTTCGCAAGATGATCCGCTAATGCTTGTCCCTTAACTGCCTTCTGAGTCACATAGATGATGTCAAATTCACTCAACAATATCTACTATTTTGCCAGCTTCCATTTAGGCATGGGTTTCTGGAAGACGTACTTCAGAGGATCCATCCTTGATATGAGATATGTAGTATAGGCACAGAAGTAGTGCCTCTGTTTATGGGCTATCCAGGTCAAAGCACAGCAGGTGCATTCCAGCAAAGAATACCGTGCTTCGTAGGGTGTGAACTTCTCACTCAGATAGTATATGGCATATTCTTTCCTTTTTGTCTCATCGTGTTGTCCCAAGACACAACCGAAAGCCCCATATAATACAAAGAGATAGAGTAGCAGTGGTCTACCAGGTTTTGGCAGGACCAGGACTGGCGGTGTGGACAAATATTCTTTGATTCTGTCAAAAGCTTTCTGGCAGTGTTCAGTCCAACTGGTTGGGGCATCCTTCTTTAACATTTTTAAAATCGGCTCAAAGATCACGGTTGATTGTGCTATGAAGAGGCTGATGTAATTAAGACGTCCCAAGAAGCTTATCACGCCTTTCTTGTTCTTTGGAGGTGGCAAATCCTGGATAGCCTTGACCTTTAATGGGTCTAACTCAGTTCCTCGGCGACTGACGATGAATCCTAACAACTTTCCTATGGGGACCCCGAAGGCACATTTTGCGGGATTCAATTTCAAATTGTACCTTCGAAGCCGATCAAAGAATTTCCTCAAGTTTGCTATGTGATCTGTACTCTTCTTGGATTTGATGATGATGTCATCCACATATACCTCTATCTTCTTGTGTATCATGTCGTGGAAAATAGTTGTCATGGACCTCATATAAGTGGCCCCATCATTCTTCAGACCAAACGACATCATTTTATAGCAGTACACCCCCCACGGTGTAATAAAAGTTGTCTTTTCGACATCTTCTTCATCCATCCAGATCTGATGATATCCCGCAAAGCACATCCACAAAGGATTGGAGTTCATACTTGGCGTAATTGTCGATCAGTATGTGTATGTTGGTTAACGGGAAATCATCTTTGGGACTTGCTCTGTTTAGGTCCAGATAATCAATGCATACTCTGACTTTTCCATCCTTCTTCGGAACTGGCACGATGTTAGCCAACCAAGTTGGATATTCAACCACTCTGAGAACCTTAGCTTTGATTTGCTTGGTGAATTCTTCTTTGATTTTCAAACGCATATCAGGCTTGAACTTTCTGAGCTTCTGCTTTACCGGCGGACACATTGGATTGGTAGGTAGCTTATGAGCCACTATAGATGTGCTCAAACCAGTCATATCATCATAAGACCTTGCAAAAATATCCTCATATTCTTTCAGGAAACGGGTGTATTCTTCTTTTTCTGATGGTGACAAGTGAATGCTTATGTGAGTTTTTTTGACTGGTTCAGAATCTCCCAAATTGGCTATCTCAGTTTCGTCCAGGTTGGACTTAGGCTTGTTCTGAAAATCTTCAACTTCTCTAACAATTTCCTCAGGTATTATATCCTCTTCTTCTATTTCTTTCGAGTCACTATCCTTATGTTGCATTGTCTCATTACATGTCACAGTTGTTGGTTCATCACAATAAGAAATAGTAATGCTGTAGAGAGAAAAATGTAGAGAATAGTTATAAATAATAAAATAGCAAACCATTGATAATTATCAAGATGTCAAACAAAAGCGATTTTCAATGATTCAAACAAATGTTTCAAAACAAAATACTGAAAATGTTTTAAAAATGCTCATGAGAATTGTTTTAAAAATAAATGACACTAGCATCCAGGCTACCCCGGAACTCGACGGCCCCTTGATGGTGTGGCAGTCCAGTTCCTGATAACAACTCCCTTGTCCACTGTATGGATGACGAGGCCTTCTTCCTCCTCCTCCTCAACTATTACACTGCAGTCCATGTCTTCATCTTCCAAGAATAGATTCCTTAAACCAGCTAGCGCTTCTTCTTCTTTAGATCCCCACATCATATCAGCCTGATGGAAGGATTGGCTCAAATATGGTATCGCTTCTCGAGAGGGTAATAAGGACCACGCCATGGTGGTGACCAATTCTGATACTCATGCCAGGTGTACTGATATCCGAGTCCAAGGGTCATCTCGTGACGTTTTAACTGTATTAGTTTGGTGATCCCTTGGAGATTCTTGCCGAGACCCTTATCGTGTTCATACCCTATCCATGCCAATATGCTTTCTATTTTGCTACTCCACCATTTTTCCTTCTCGATCACGTTGACACGCTCAATGCGATGGTAAGTCTCTCCCCCTAACTTCCTTCTATTCTCCATAACCGGGATAGTCTGGTTGGTGTAAATAAGGTTACTCCCGTCTCCATGAATGATCCCCTCCTGATGATTCCATTCGAACTTCACAGCTTGATGCAGAGTAGACACTACAGCCCCAGCGGCGTATATCTAAGGTCATCCCAAACCTAAATTCGGTAGCGTAGTGACGAGGTTAGGTCAAGGACCTACTAAAATAAATAAGAAACTAAACAAGTGTATATAATAGAGTAATAATGATAAACAATGGAAATGAGAAAGTGACGTGATATACCAAGAATAGCTATAATAAACTAAGGAAAATCAGGCATCGTGGAAGAAAACAACACATAATATGCCAAGGAAATAAAGCGACCATAACAACAAGTGATGTAATAGAAAAGTATCAACAAGCATCACTACCAAGGTACCGCCTCGTAGTCTCATTTCACAAAACAATTCATAATCTTTCCTTATGTCACCGCGGGAGCCTTGCATTTAGCTTTGAAAATCATTTTCCCGAAATAGCGTCACACATTTTAGCCCCCTTATCACATCGCGTGGCTTCAAGTGTTTCCCCTACTAGCAACACGCGTATCAAGCCCACCTTATCTCACCGCATGTGTTTCAACACCAATCCTTATACCACCGCATGCATATCAATATCACAACGTATCACAAATTGCACCTCAAGTGCTCTATATCACAACTTGCTAAAGAAGTCAACAATAATAGTGTTTCCAAAAGCAATAGCCAATGGCTCAACCACAATATGCACAATAGTATCAACAATAGCAACCGAAAGTGAATAACTCAACAAGAATGGTATTTCACAATTTCACAACTTTGGCTCAATGTGAATCACTACCTTTATAACTCAATACCAATATCAACAATAAGATATTCCAAGAAAAAACAACTTCGAATAAGGAACTCAACGGATAAATGATGAATAAGGAATAGGGAAAGCAATATCTCAACTAAACCTTTAAACGCAATTAACAAGTAAGAGATAAGACAAGTAAAGCATGTGAAGGTAGATTAATTGTCACGACCCAAACCGATGTGCCGCGACGGGCACCCGATAATTTACTCAACCGAGTACCAACATAACGTATATTTCTTATTACATTATCGTAGGTAAGTGGGCCGGAAGGGGCGTCATGAGATAAACAGAGTAAACATGAGGGAATTACCCGACATAGAATGACCCAACCCGATATAAAAGCCCATACACGTGACATACGAGCCTATAAGGCCAATATGATCATTTATAAACCCAAACACATAGGCCGACAAGGCCATACAAATACCCATACGCATGACATCAGTCTAAAAGCCTCTAAGAATACATAATTGTCATAAAGGTCGGGACAGAGCCTCGCCATACCAATCAATACATGTCCTAATGATACTGACGAAATAGCAACTCCGGAGCAAATGGAGCGCACCCACATCTTCCGCTGAGCTGATAGACTACTTGGAGGGCTCTCAACCTATCTATCGTGACTTGCGGGCATGAAACGCAGCGTCCCCATGCAAAAGGGATGTCCATACAAATAATGTACAGAGTATGTAAATAATGAATATTATTAAATAATAGACATGAGAAACATGGTGTAAAAGACTCAACATGTAAGTCTGAATAACTCTGTGAATCAATAATATTTACAATGCCATGCATATGCGTACAATTGGCATACCATGCATAGGTATATGCGTACATAACATCATCAAGCCTCTGAGGGCATCCCATCATATCATCTCGCCCACTGTGGGCAAATCATCAACGTATACCAGCTGATCAGGTGGTGTTGCGTATATAACGCCGTAACCTTTTCCCATATCCCATATATATATATATATATACGCGTATATAATGCCATCTTGTCATGGGTCAATGTACATGTATAAATGCATGAAATGCATAAGAAATACGTTAATAAGATTTCTCAAAATGTCATAAAAATAGTATGCATGTCGGATAAACTTTATCAAATATGTATTTTTCTGAGACCCATGAATAGAAGATATAATAATACTTCATATGGGGAATCAATAATATAGACACCCCTAATACTTCTATGAATAGAGTCATTTATGAAAATTATGCATTTACGCTTTTCGTTTGTATCGTATGGATCATGCCAAAAAGAAAGAAGGGATAGCCTTACCATACCTGGACCGATTCTCTTGACAATTCCTCTAACACGCGTCTTTTGCGAAGAACACATAACGGCGGATCAAAGTAGGGGAAAATCTATATGATGTTCTTGAGAAAGATTATACCGGGCTTCCTTAGAATTGCAAAATCTCACGTTGCTAAGATGCTAAGAAATTTCGTTTGAATTTTGCTTCAAGAGAATCACGTAACAACCGTCTGAATCCTTGAATGAAATGGGATGAACCTTAATCCCTCATATTGTAGAGACAATACATCTCCTTAAGTGATTTAGAAGGATTTTTTTAAACTTTGGTGGATGTGGGCCCCACTAGGTGACGACGTAGCCACCAAACCCTCTTAAATGTGCCACCTTGCAACATTATTTACGAGTCACTAATAAGAATAGTGGGCTGCCACGTTAGCCTCCCTAAGACTTATCTAAATATTCACCCCTTTCCTTAATCAACTCATTAATCCCCCACTAATCCAATAATTATCCACTTAATTCCTTAATTACATGGTAATGTCCCACTAAACATTAATAATTATCCAACCATTCACATAATTAAGAATTATCTCAAATTACTTATAATACTACTTACTTTTAACACACTTTATACACCTTACTATCATGGCCATGTGGTACCTTGTATGGTACTAGTTCATAAATACCGAGTATTTTAGTTCAGGCCGTATTTTATCCCAAAATGTCAAACTTAGATGAAATTCATTTTCTTTGATTTTCTTACCCTCTCAACTTCACGAATTTACTCATCACTTGTTTGAAATAGCATAATGCTTATAATCTCAAAATAATCTCATTCCCGAACTTACGTTGATTAACTTACGACGAAACTTTAACGTACGAAAATGCGGGATGTAATATCTCATATTTGAGCTTTCATCAATTTACTTATGGCGTACTTTTATGTACTAAAACATATAGTGTAACCTCATTCCCCCTTTTGGAAATTTGTCCTCGAATGTTGAATTACTTTGCAAATACTTTAATACTCTTCTTGCCATTTAGGCAACTATTCTTTGAATAAATCCAAATGCAAGGGCATTCCCCCCTTTAGGCCACTTTCTCACACCACGGTATGTGGTCGGAATTCTTCTAATCTTGTAACTCTTGTTAGCTTCTGTTATGCAGCCTGTACGACTTTTTCCTTGTATGCGCGCCTATGCGACTCTTCTCTCCTTTTTCCTCCAGTTTTTAGCCAATCTCCAGGCCTCATTTTGTAAGCCTATATAGGGCTTGATAAGATGTCTCTCTGGGCATCTATAGGTATACTGAAGTTCTTTGCTTGATATTTGTTGAATTTACGAATATTGCTATATCTTATTTCATAGACCCACTTATCCAAGCGTATGACTTTACTGCATCTAGGTAGGTCATACTATACCATAACTCTTACTTTGATTTATCATTACTAAGGTCTGCTTTCGAACTCCAGGTTACTTTCGTTGATTATCCCATATATATAAGTCTAAGTCCTTTAATGCTTCCTCATTACTGTTCATCTTAAGAATGACGGCCTAATCGCATCTCATACTTTGTGACTTTTGTCCATCTATTGTTGATTCACCTCAATATGTATATACAATATACCACTGATAACTTGAAACTTCTTACGTAATACCTTGCCGCTAGGGCCCACGTCTCATCGGGGAACATCTGAAATGATTAGTCTGATCCACCTAGAACAATGCCATACTTCTATAACTGTATTTTATAGCATCCTATTGTGACTCACCTTACATGGGTATTTTAATCCCGTACAATTCATGAAATCCTCTTCAAGTCATTACTCAATCGAAGGCCCAAACGACATCCGTTATCTATCATAATTACACCCTTATTCTACTACCAGGGTATCATTCTATCTCTTCTAAACGCTATTAGTATTAGACTCCTTTGCGTTCATTCTGGCTATACTAAACTTTCTATAACTTAGAGAAACCATAAACTCTCTTGTTTTTATAGGCTTAATCCCGAGGACTTATCCATTTTTGTCACCTTCTCACATGCCCATTTCTTATCGTTACTCTTGTCTTTCTAATACCTTGTCGCTCTACCATACTTTATCATCTGATTTACACATATCCATTTACACTACTCGCAACCTTCCTTCAACTTGCTTGCATGATAGATTTCCTTGTGTTATTCTGTAACATCAAGCAAGACATCGCATCGTTTCTAACTCTTCTTTACTCTTTTAACTATACTTCTCGATACATAGAAACCATAGGTTGGAAGATATGCCACTGACTATGCCGCTATCATTCCTGGATACTGAATCCCAACTCTTCTAACCTTCTATCTATAGTATGGATTATTCGCAACCTTCTGCATTTGAGTATCTTGTACCTTGTTCACCTTTACCTTACTTAACTTAAAATCTCGTATCATGTCTTCTATCTCTTTCATGACCTCGCTTTAACACATGTATAATTCACATCCATAACTTGAAGCTCTATTATAATACTTGCACCTCTGGTGTATACACAATCCGGTGAGAGCTTCATATTGACTTCTTATGAGGCTGGTACTTCTTCTAACTAGCTTTATCGTAAAGTCATTATAGAATATGGTTGTTCTACTATCTCTCTTGTGCCTCTGATATTAGAGTAAGTCTGAAATGTTCTTGATCATGATTTCTATAATTTTTTGTGTTTAATAATCAGACTCTTGATTCATTTAGTTGATGTAACTCTTTAGTTTCCTCTTCCTTCTGATCAGCCTTCATGTAGGCATGAGCTATCTTCCGATCTGCGGCTCCTGGTATTAGTTATTACTTTAGCCTTCCATGGGTGATATAGAATATCCATGATACAATCTTCTAACTATTCAATCCTTTATTTATACCTTGGGCTCAATTCCTTCTTTTAACTTATACCAGAGTCTTCTACAGCTGTATGAATATCAGTATATATGCTGCATGGATAATATTCTGAAATTGTAAGTGCGTTCATATGATATAACTAACTCTGGATCACTGATCGAATAATTCCTTTCGTTCCTTCTCAGCTTTCTTTAAACGTAGGCAATTACTTTTCCTGGTCTTTCTGCCCCCTTGTTGCGTGCATACTTAACTTATATTAGTGCCCATACGTATTGGAATTCCATACAATTCATATGATCTTGAATATCACTTCTGATCTTTTTTACTTCCTGTATGTTAGCCTAGGTGCCACTTTCTTATGGAGTGCACATAACGATGTTGTGAGACTGTTGTGATAAGATCACTTCCTCTTTAGGTCACTGAGCTTAGGTCGAAGACTTCTTCCGTACTTCCTCAGCTAGTATTTCATTGTAATACATAGGGAGGACCCTCTAATTCTTGCAAAGCTGCGAGCTTATTATATCATATACTCGACAGAATTTTTAATGTCCTTCCTTGCCTATAATTATCCGTAGTTACTTACCTCCACGCCCTTGTACTTGTAAGGTTGCTTCTGTGCTGATATTTTGATTGTCTTTCCAGTGGCACTATCTTTATCTCCGTAACACTCATACGGTACCTTTAACTACCCCAACTCCTATCTTTATATTTCTCAAGGTTACGATATCATATCTACGAGGCTGAATTCCCCATGTTGGGGTTTACTATGTTTATGTTGCACGATATGTTGATTTGTCTGTATCTTCTTGTCTAACCATAACTAGTCTCTTCTTGAATCAACTAACAACTACTCATTGGCCCATTTTCATATCAACATTCCACGTAGTCTTTCTTGGGTTATTTCCTTTATCTTAACTTACGTCTCGCACTAGCTCCTTATTTATCAATAACATCTTGGGTAGAAACCCTTACTTCCTCTCCTTGATAATGTTCTAGAATCGTAGCATATCTGTAGAATTTGGATAATTGCAATCTCATTCCTTTTTCATTTTTATCGCATTCTTCCTTTACCATTCCATAATTGCTAGAACCACTTAATTCTGACTCAATGCCACATCACTCCATATTCCCCCCTTTAGGGCAGTACTAATAGTTGGAGCTATGATGATCTACCCATAGATGTTTTACCTCTTCTTCTTTGGTGTCTTCTCACATCATCGATGATCCTTACTCGCCTTGCGGTAATCCTTCTGTGCCAAGGATAACAGAATTCCTTACTCACGAGGGCAACACTTAGTGTAACTGGCACATATAGTCCCTTAAGCTTAACGTTACTCATATTGCTTGCTTTAGGGAAGCGTCTTCCTGAATGACCATTCTCTAAATTTCTCATGAATCTTCTTCTGTTGTCCATTCATTATCACCAGAACGAAATCTGAAATTCTCATAATGTCGACCATTATCAAATCATTCAGTTCCTAATTCATGTTTAGTTTATCTTGTTCACCAATCCATATTGATTTCTATTACTCTGGGGTTTAACTTTTCCTTCTGGTAATCACGTTAGAGTCATGAAATTATTTCTTAAAATGAGGATGTGACTTTACGATACTCTTTTGTTGCCTCAAGGCCTGTTACCTCTCGTATTTTCCTTTCCTTGTCTATAGACTCTATAATACTGTCATTTTCATTTTTTTCCACCGTTGTCATCCATGTATTACGTCTTACTCATACTGCTTCATTAACTCTCTTCTTATTTCCCTGCTAACATTTATGTCTATCACTTTATTCTGAAAACTTTAACAAGACATTCTTTTGCCTTTAGCTCCCCTTGCTCCATCCA